>VYZP01063132.1:0-29035 GCA_013400635.1 Hypocryptadius cinnamomeus
TGACAGATTTATCTGACAAAAAGAATTTTCCTTTTACCTCACACGTGCTGTTCTGTATAAAACATGGTGGATCATTTCAATCCAAGTGCATCTCACCACCAGCTAGGTACAGACCAACCCACCTGTTATGCCCAGAGTATCACTGAGAACATTAAATGTCTTTCCCTCCCTCTTGAATGCAGAGACAACTTGCAATGACCAGTATCCAACCCTGAGTGTCTCAGGAACTCCAGCCTAGGTAGGAAAGGCCTTTTGGTCTGCTTAGGGAGAGAGCATCCCTCCTTTTCTTTGTATGCCCCGTTAAACTTGTCAATGAAGGAGTATGTCAGCAAGTCTCCAGCAGAGGTTACTGAAACCTGTGTTTCCCCTGGAATGAATCATTCAAGACAACTCTTGTTTTATACAGTGCTCCACAGTGTGTCCTCAGAATGGGGAGAGCTGACATGTTGTTTGAAAAGGTCACTTAAAACCTGTAGGTGGTTGGCAATTATTAATATTTATTACTTGTCTAAGGAACTTTACGTGAAGATATTCCTTAAAGCTTGTGAGCTGACAGATAAAACTGATAAAGTTCCTGTTCTTATCTGTTAGAAACTTTTTTTTCCATTTCTCTTCCTTCTTAGAATTTATTCTGTGCATCACGTTTTTGCTGAACAATTTGAAAGTGAGAGGAAATTATATTACTATTGTTGTTATTATTTGGAGCTATACAATTATACTATTAAGGTTAATGATGCCAGCAATTAAAAGGCATCTAGTTATTTGGAAATTGTCAGTTGGGACAAATTGTTCTTTAATGTCTCTACACATGGATTACTTTGATGGGATTGTAGGAAATTGGTAGGTCAGTGCAATATTTCTTGTTGCTTTTTGCTGTCAGGAGCCTTTCCCTGCTGTCCTTGAAAAGTATTGTAGGAAAGTATAAACCACATTATACCATCCCTTATCTTTCTTATGGGTATTAGTT
Organism: Hypocryptadius cinnamomeus; assembly: GCA_013400635.1. Classification (NCBI taxonomy): domain Eukaryota; kingdom Metazoa; phylum Chordata; class Aves; order Passeriformes; family Zosteropidae; genus Hypocryptadius; species Hypocryptadius cinnamomeus. Next base: position 968 of record VYZP01063132.1, read on the forward strand.
ACAAATATTCTCATTAACTCTTCGTCAATGAATTATGGACCAGCTATTTATGGTACAGAATTATAAATTGTCTGTGAATGTTTGTGCTCATGGGTTTCTGGCTCTGAAATTGCCTCTTTTTTTACAAAACTGTTAGTTGCAAAACATGTCTGGATTTCTAGGGTATGAGTGGCTTTGTCATGTAAGCCTTCCAATAAAATTTTCCCTTTCTGGAAGATATTGCAGTGCTTAATTTTTTTTCCTCATGAAAAATCATTGCAAGCACCAGGCAAGCTGCTCACTTGTGCTTACATGAAGCCACAACTTCATATGCAGCTGAGAGAGGAATATCTATAAAGCCAAAATTTTGCAGTCACTAGTTTTTTATAAAGTCCATGTTATTTAAAACTTAGGTGGGAGCACTGGTGTTTTCTGGCATTCTGTGCTCTGTTTTGACTCTTCATTGGACTTCCCTCAGTGAGCATATATAGTGATACCTGCAGTGGTTTTCCCTGGAATATTGTCAGGTTTATTTTGGGCAATTAGATGTGACAACATCAACATTTAGAGTATTGCTTGTATTCCCTGTACTCAGTAAAGGGAACAGCTGGTTAATACTGATAATACATTGAAATGAACACATGTGGATGCACAAATACATACAATTATCTAGGGGATAGTTGGCATGATTTTTTGAAGCTGTTCTCATGCCAACTAACAGTTAAAGGTTGAAAAAAGGTTTCATTTGTTTCCAGTCTCAAAGTGATAAACCACAATGAAAGATCAATGTCCTGATCTAGGAAACTCTTCTAGTTAAAATGTTATTTGGATGCTTGAAGTTAAGAACAGCACAGGAACAGGTACTTAGAACTGAGCTGCAAAGTGGAAGCCATAGCAGCAGTTGGGGGTAGATGCTCCCCTGCCTTCTCTGTGCAACTTCCAGTAGAAAAAAAAAATGACAGCAAAACCCAAAGCACATATTAAACTTCATTTTCAGTACAGGTGAAATGCTGTATTTAAATGGGAATGCAGACAGTGGTCTTGGAATTGGAGCAGCACTAATGAGTTGCTGGTGAGCTTCAGTGGGAGCCTATGCAAAGCACCTAATCACAAAGACACATCTTAATTTACCTCCTTGTAGTAAATGGGGTACTTGCTAAATCTACTCCAATTCTGTGTTACTTTAAAAGTGGAAATATCTTTTATTGATTCATCTTGAAAAGCAGGAAGGTAGTATATCTGCAAAGCAAAGAAACTGCTATGGGATGGAAGCAAATACAGAAAGATTTGGAGAAGTTAATTTTTTTCATTATGTCCTGTTTCAACTGCCTGCCAAATTTCCTTTCCCTTCAAAGGCAAACAAAATCTTGACGAAATTTTATTCTTTTATTCAAGTCTTATTCTCAAAAGCAGTTTGTTTTAAGTTGTGAATGAACATTCTTTAGGGTTTTCGTGTTCACCACAACAGATTCGGTTTGCCAGCAGCCCTCTAAACTAGCTGAAGTCTGAATTTTACAAGACAGGAAAAATCCTCCCACTTTTAATAAGAAACTCCAAAAGTGATTCCTTTCCCAAAGGCTAGAAATGCAAACTATTTATTCATTTTTGGTTTTCCTAAATAATTGCATAGTTTAACATAACTGTCTGATGAATATGGTTTATTTAGTGTTAATATTTAATTGCTCATGCGAAACAATTATCCAGGTTTTTGCAACAATTTTGAAATCTGTTTAGGAAAATAAATACAGTAATTAGAAATTAAAAGTCCCGTTGCTCAGTATAATAACTACATTCGTTTTAAGCAATAAAGTGGAGCTAAGCTTTGTTCCTTAATTACTATTATTATTATTATTTTTTCTAATGTGTATGTGTCCCATGCCTATTTCCTGCCTGGGGCATCACATTTGCAGAAGCTGGTCCTGAGACTGTCTCCAGCCAGTTTTACAAGTACACCATAGTGCACAGTTCATAAAGAACCAGCTGATTGATTGCCCTGCTAGAATAAAAGGGTAAAGGAGAAAGCATTTAACTAACCACAGGAAATCTAATTATAATCAAAATTGAGTTATATTTTCTCCTAATTTCTGAAATATTTCTGGTGTGGGAATTACTTTTGCATCACTAGCTGTAATTGTTTCATAAGTATATATAAACCTTTTCACAGTTGCACGTTTTTGCTTTAGATGGGAGAATCATCTTGGGCAAAGCCTCAGTTGCAATGCTACTAATTCTGGATGCTCTAGGGGGTGCACCCTCTTAGCTCAGTCTAACTAGAACTTTCCTCAAGTGCAGTTCTGAATTCAAACATATGCCTGTGTTTTGGATTTCCCAGCACAGCGGGTTCAAATCTGAACTTTATAGCTGGGCCGAAGTTATGTTTTAGGTCCAGGAGAAACAGACATATATTGTTGTGACTGTGACCTCTACCAGATGAATATCTGTCAAGAAGCTAATGAAATCTCATTCATATAGCTACAGTGATGTTTTTAATGAGGAAGAACTAAACTTCAGCTAGGTAGGAAAGCAAAGGGCTTCCTATGCATGCTCCACATGGTTCTAAAGAGCAGTAAATCAGATGTGGTGAATTTAGGGACAAGTGTGTGTCATAAGTGAGGGAAGTTTCTCAGAGTTATTGCTGGATGTTGACTGTGGGAGGCCTTTCCTAAATGGCTTCTGAGTTACTGGCCCGAGATTGTGAAGGTAAACCCTGCTTAACCACCCTGACCAAGCTCGTTTTAAAGCAGATGAGCAATGTCACTCTGACATTAATGCTTAAGACATCTTGACTTAGTATTTTGCTCAACAAAAGTAAAAGGATTTTCTCTAGGATGTGTTAACTCATGTGTTAGCCCCTTGCCCCTGGCAAACAGCAGCATTTGTTCTCTCTTGGCCAAAGCAAAGCCATAGTATTTGTTTTTTCAGGGAGTGAATACTGAATTGCCTAGAAAGACCATTTCCTGGTGGGAGGGTTGAGGACCCACAGGCATCCTCTGATTCAGTGATGCCTCTGTTTGGGAAAGGAAACTGCCTATCTATTTTTCCAAAAAGCAAGGAAAGTATTGCCCTTCTCTGTGCTCCCCTGACCGCAGGGAGGCCTGTCCTGTTGTGGTCCAGGAGGTTGCAGGGTGCTCTAGGAGGTACCCTAGGGGCAGCTGAACTGCAAGGACACAGGCCACTAGCCGTTCCCATCTGTGCAGGAGTTGGGACACCAGCCAGCCCGATCAAGAAACTTATGGGACTCTGGCATCCTCAAGGTGCTGCTTCAGTACATCCTTGCATCAGGGGCTGAGCCTTGGTTTTCCATGCAGAGGATAAAGCCCGTCCCAGGAGGGAGAAAATTCCTGTTGATGGAGAGAACACAAATTCACACAATCCTTTGCTTGTGCATAAAGATAAATTATGCTTTGCATTTTTAGTCAGCTGTGGTTTTGTTTTTAATTGCTTTTTATTCAGATCTGAGATACTTTTGATTAATTCTGAATCCCCTTGGCAATGGCTTGCTAAAATCTATGAAGGGTGTATAAGAGTAGACTTTTTGATCTGATAGAAGACCCAAAAAAATCGCTTGCCACATGCACCATTTCTATCAGAGGCTGTTGAAGAGACTGAATGCATTTCAGTATCTTCATTGAACTTGATGTCACTTTTATGTTTCCTCATGCTGTCTGTTAAGTTTCAGGGGAAGCCAAATTCCTGCACTAAGGGGAGCATGTGGAGTAGCTAGCAGTAATAATACTTGAGCCAGAGGATGACAAGTGAGCTGGAGAAGCCCAGCAGCAATGCTTGTAAGAATAGTGTGTCACGGAGATCATTTTAAGGCTGTTATTGATTGGAGAAAGATGAATGTGTCTTTTAATGGTATTCTTTGGTGTATCATTGATCTTCATAGAGCCCTACCAAGCTGCCTTCGGGTGCTTCACTGAGAGCACCATATGTTGTAGCCTGTGGCTGTGCAGTGATAAATTACACGGCACCAAGCTGCTACTGAGTGCTTCCCTCTCCCTTCAGGCTTTTCCCCAAAGACCTGCTTGCTGCACTGGCCCAGCAGCCAGCACTGAACTTGTGCACAGCTTCTCTTTGTTTTCTTGCATCTCTGGTAGGGCTCGTGAATGTGCTGTAGTGACAGAGTGAAGCTTCTGAAATTTAGTTAGAGAGTGGTAAGAGAGTGGCTTGCCCCTTCTATACAATGAATTGCTTGGTAGTTATGTTTTCTGTTTGTATTTGTTCTCACATAGCTGGGTGTGCTTCAAAACAAACATTAGGATTACAGCTGTATCGATCTCCTGGACTGATTGGGCTGACCCTCTCTGTCACAGCAAGAAGGTAGCAGGTGTGTTCCTGAAGGTGTGTTCCTGAGGGCAATCCCTAGCAGGAATGGCATTCAGTCCCAGGCATGAAATTTTTCAAACAGCTTATTAGCATCTATTCTAAATGTTGTATGTTTATATAAAATCCGATTAAAGAACATTTTAAACTTTGTGAACCATAACTATTTCTGAATGGTGCTTTCCTTCTGTTTGGGAAGTTTTGTGTTTCATGTGGCACAAATAAATAAATATTGTGCACAATGGCTTCATGAAGAATCCATACTGCAGAATTAGGAAAATGTGATCCTTTGCAGTTTTTCTTGTTAAGGCAGCTGGGTAACTCACAAGATGAAGTTTAATGCTTCTTTATATGCAGTAAAAATTCGTGCCAGCCGTTCGATAACCAATATGTTTTGTGTTGTTTCTTGCCATGACATAGAACGAGGCTGTTTCTGAAAATCTTTTAGTTGAGTGCTGTGCATATGGAGAATACAAACTATGCATGTATTCTGGAAGCACCTCTTTTTAAGAAAAATGTCAGATTTTTTTCATAGTTTTTGTTGTCTTCATTCTAATGCATCAAAAGGTACCACAAATCACACAGATGCATTTATTTGAGCATATTTTGCATTAATGTAGCTTTGAGACATGCTCTTTCATGAGAGAATTTAGTATGAATGTTTAAATAAAACTTTTCTTACCCATGAAAGGTAATTAAGTGTGGAGCTCCCAGAAGCATACTGTTGTGTTGTAGTTAATGACTGTGAAAATATCAGGAAGATTTAAAAAAGGTTAAACTGGTTTAGACAGTCTGTATTGATACTCCCAAGTAACTTACTGAATTAATTACTTTGGGGTCTAGGTGAAATTATGGAAGCACTCGAAAAATTGTACTCCTTTCCCGTTTTTAAATTAAAAATGTAATCATAGACCTTAAAAAAACCCCAAACCATAATCTTTGAAAAGTAAAAAAATACATGATTAATTAAACATTTTTTTCATTATTGAGAAAATCCACAATTATGCCATGGTTCAGGTGTGATTTAAGTTCTTTGTCTCATCTTCAGGCCAGGCGTAATCTCCATAATGACTTTTGGTGGCTCATGGCAAACCATGCATTCCATGCAATATGGAAGAAAAATAATTCTTCATGGGATCAAAGACAGTACAGTTATGCTTACTATATATTAAAAAGTGTAACAGGATCTCCCCAGAGTCTGTGCCAGTGTGGTTCAGGCTGAGTGGCACCTCCTCACTGCTGCTTCCTCACAGGTAACCCTGCAGGATTACCCTGATGGTGGGTGACTGAGGCTCACATTTGGTTCTGCCATCTCACCGTGCAGCTTTTTGGGAGAGAAGTTGTTTGCTGCTGCCTGAGGGGTTTCTCTAGTCACCATTTCAGCCAAAACACATGCAAAATCATGGATATTTTAGATCTTCCTTTAGATTTCTGCATTCCAGGGGACAGAGGTCTTCAGGGAAGGTAAACTCAATTGTCTGGAAACAACCCAGAGATGCCTGTGGTATCTCCAGATTTAAAACAATGCTGGGAAGCAGAGGGTGTCACCTCCAAAATACTTCCTGGGTTTAAATAAGAACTGTTGCAATCAGGACTCTCTCTTCTGAACTTCTCTCTTTTTTCTTCCATAAGGACTTTTTCCCCAAGAATTCCTTACCAATTCCAGTTGCAAATCTGCTGACTCTGGTACATAAGCTTTTCTTGGTGACATGTTTCTTAATTGTAGTTGTACTGCATCTCTAAAGGTGGGCAAGTTTGGCATATTTACATTATCAGTCTAATCTAAAGCCTTCTGACATAACCAGACTGAGTGTCTCCCAAGTATTCAAAAGAAAAAAATATTCTATTTCTTATAATTCTGGAAATGTTATTAGTTCTTCTAATAATGACTTTTCTTCTATACTTCTTTCTGTAAATGACACATTGAGGGAAAGCTGTGCTAAATTTTTGCAGTTTGGCACATGTTTCATGACTATTCTTATCTCTTTTAAAATAAGTAAAAAGACAAATAAAATGTTCAATAGTCCAGCCTTGGCTCTTACATCAGGTCTGTTCCCTGTGACTTGTGATCTTCCCCCCATTAGGTGACAATTTAATTATCCTGATGGGCAGTGGTGAATATGTAGTGCAACGTGACTTGTCAGGTAATCCCATGTGTATTAGAGGGAAATGCAAATATTAAATGTCACTTTAGAAAGCTGAATTATGCCACACACCCAGTGGGTTGCCAGGACAGGCTGTATGCCTAAGTGGTTGGTTCCATCATATCCTTGATCTTTTTCATCTTGTGTCTTTTCCAGGTTTCACATGAGGGGAAGGCAGAGCTGCTTCATTTGAGGCCCTTGAGGCAGCACATACAGGGAGCACTGAGATGCTGGGTGGGCAGTAGAGATTTGTCTGCCATTCACCACTGGTACTCGGTGCCCTTGGCTTCTCAGATCTTGATGGTTCCAGGATCTGCCAGTAAACCTACTGAATTAAGGGGTGGTTTCCCACATGTAGCTTCCAAATTCCACAAGAACTTTGAATTCTTGAAAGCACTGTCTATTTTCTTTCAGCCCATACCAGAGTCTTACTTGAATTTTGCTTTTGCTGGCTGTTCTTCATGCAGTACCAGTGGAACGCTGGGAGATGGAAGAAGCTGGTCTTTCAGGGTCCAGCAGGATGTTTTTTCATTTGCTGTGGAAAGGAGAGCTTTCATCTCAGTAGAAGTATTCAAACTGAGATCTTACAAAGGATAATCCCTAGTCCCAGCAGGACTCCCTGTGCCTGCTTTCTGAACAAGCCAGCTCCGAAACAAACAGAAGGCACAGGTTCTATGTTCAGCAGTGCTTTGTGAATTTTATAGAAACGTGATAGTTTCTGAAATTATAATAATACTGTAAAGTGTTTTGGAGTAGAAAGTAGATGTTGGTTGATCACAGAGGCTGTCAGGACTGGTATCATTGACAGCTTTTTGGTTGAGCAGCAAGACAATGGGGAACCAGAGAAAATCTGTCCTCAACTTCTAAGTAGTGCAGTACTCCAGCCAGGACTTTAGACGTATCTCACAGCTCTGCAGATCTCTCAGAGCTCTTGCTCAGTCTCCAACATACTGTTTCTTTCAGTCACTGAAACACAAAGTGAATGTTTTTCCAATTCTCCTCCTAAAAAGGTTCTCTTCAGTCTGCTTGGCCAGTCTGGACATGGGTGAACTCTGTGCCTGGGAGAATAATTCTGTGCAGTGAGAGGTGGTGTTTTCTGGGGACAATGAAGTCTGCATGTCTGTCTATTTGTGCTCACTTTCAATCCATAAAATGACAGGTTAAAAAGTCCATAGATACAAAACTAGTTACTGCAGATTTGTATGAGAGAAAATTATTGCCTGACAATGTATTTGTGATCTGAAAGGGTGCTGTGCTCAGTTCCTGAAGCAGTGGGAGATGGGATCACATTGCTTTGCTTTGCAAAGGCTCAGTTGCATAAAAACCTTTCCCATTCAAGTACTTCGGAATCCAACTCTTTCACCAGAAAGAGTCATATTTTCTTTCTTCTCTTTATTTTTATTTTTCTTCCTTGACATCTGCCCAAGACTGACTTTCACCTCTGTGACAGATGGAGTGGTGGTGGAAGCTGCATCCATTTCAGCATGCCCACAGCAGGTAATAGGGCAAGAAGACTTCCTAACTCATTTGTGGTTATATTTTTAGATATGTCTGCTGCTCATATGTGGGACTAGATTTTCCAAGGAGTGCTGGGTCCTCCTGGAAAAGGACTGGGTGCTTGCTCTCAGCCTGGCAATGTCCCTCCACGTGCTGGGGCTGGGCCCCTGCAGCACCCTGCAGAGCTCAGGGTGTGTCTGGCAAAGGCAGAGGGTTGATCTCCACCTAGAAGGGGAATTGATGGGACCACACCACAGCGCTGTTAGATTTTACACCCGACAGTGTCACCTGTCCTTGTCTGTGTGACTGCACAGCTTCTGAATTTGTGTGAGCGACAGCAGAAGATAAAGATTGAGGGTAGCCGCCAACATCGTCGCTGCTCAGAAACATTATCCACAAGGAGACCAAAGTCTATTGAGGAGGTGACCCTGCAGATTTCTCTACATTGTCAGGCAGTAATTTCTTCTCATATAAGTCTGCGGTTATTGAAATTTGTAACTTAGCAATACAGCCAGGTTTTACCTATCGGTTAACAGACTGAATGTGCACACAAAGTGGGCTTGAACTGGAAGAAAGTTTTCAGTGTTGGAAGTGTGGAGGGAACAGGGTGACTGGTCTGTTCTCCTGCAGTCTGCAGTGAACAAAAAGCTTGGGGCAAGGAGAAGAAATAGGTAATGCCAGCTCCACTGTTTCAGGCAGCAAGGCAGCCTGTTAGCTAAACTCCTAAGCTTTTCTTCTGGCATTATATAAAAACATACTGCTGTGGCTGAGAATTATTAACATCCAGTAGTGTGGCCTCTGCATACCTGCAATGAAAGGGAACGAAATAAAAGTAGATAAATCACTTGTCTTTGTGATTTTTTTTCTTTAGAAAGTGTGAGCAGGTGTTCGTGCCAACATATTCGAGTCTATGACCTTTAGTTTAAAGGATTTATTTTGCATTATTCCTTGCTTTACAGCTTTAAAGACATAGTAATGAGGTACTCTCTGTGCATCCTCCTACTCAGAGAAGCTATATTCAGAAGTACAGCTGCAGCCAGCGGGGTGTTAATCACCACTTACCGACAGGCAGGACTAACACAGGCAATTGGAGAGTGTGCTAATTTTCAATAGGACATCTACTCTTGCCATCCTGTCTCCCATTAATAGGGTAACGTTTGAAACACTCAAGCGTGAGCTGTTTTACCATGGTGAATAGATTCATGTAAACAAACATTATTTTGGGGTGAAATCAGCCAAGGCATTAAATTGATAAGCAGGTCTGCAGACAGTTCTGATGACAAGAATGGAAGAGGAATATGGTGGTTTTCTATAGTGTTGGTTTTTTTTTTTTCCTGGTGAGACATAGAGTACCACCCACAGCCTGGGATGGTGGGCTCGGTGAGCTGTGGGCTGGCTAACAGTAATGGGAGATTTCCCTGCGTCCATCAAGTTGAGGGATTTACTGTCCTCCTGCCTCTTGCTGATGGCCTTGACAGTAGGGAGTTTCTGTGTCTAGTGTTGTTTCAGACAGCTGTCATTAGGACAGAGGTTATTCAAGATAATAATTAAATCCTTGTGCCAGAGTCCCATCACAGTGTTATCTCCTACAAATTATGTCGTCTTCTGGATCTTCACAATTTGCTCCTTGATAAATTTTAATTCTTATTAAAAAAACTCGCTTCCATTAGGGATAACATTACAAGCACAAAGGATCTTATTAATTTTGGATCTCTATTACCTTTTCCAGTATTACTCAAAATTTAGATTGTCTTGAGTAACCAGGGGACCAGCATGATGGATCCCAGTGACTAATCGCAGTAGGATAAGAGGTTATTACATCCCAAAGAATTATGAGTCTCATAAAATACTATTAAAAGTTAATGTGTTTGATTTTTCTCTTAAAATTATTCAAACAATTTTACTATCACTGGGTAGCTGACAATTTGCAAGAGGGTAATCAGAATATATTCCAAGGAAAATGTGAATGCATAGCCTTTAGATTTTTTCATTATGTGTTATTTTACATTTGTTATGACTTTTAAACTTAATTATCTCACAGGGTAGATAGTGATGCACTTGGTGATTTGCCAGACGCCTAAATATTAAAATATAATGACTCATGGTGGAATATATGCATCCAGATATTTTCAGTGTTATTGCTTGGCTTTTAAAATATTTAGATCCAGAGCATGAATTGACACTAGCTCTCTCTTTGTTTTAATAGCTCTTTAAATAGGCTGAAAAATCCCAGTTTTAAAGAGAAACAAGAAAATGGCTAAAGAGCTTTGAACCTCTCATTATTTGGCTTCTGTTGGCTTGCCCTCATCTTCAGCAATTAGATGATTAAATATATCAAACCACCTCCCATATACAATTCAATGAACATTTGTTTCTCAAAAAACACCCAGAAGTCTGAGGGAAATTTGACAAGTGATTTTCCTTTTCTGATGTTTTTATTATATGCATGTGTACTGGGTGTTCTGTGTTTCAGAGACCCCTCCTAATCTTTTTGTGATCAAGTCTTTTGATTTGCAAGTGGGAAGAGGAAGAAAAATAACCCTTCAACAAGAAGTATTTGCAAGCTTCTTTCCTTTTCATTCCTACTTGGATGGCATGACATGTCCATTCTTTGGACTTAAACACCATGATGGTTTGGATGCTTACAAGTGTCCGGGTAGGTCACAGTGTGGGCATCAGTTTTAGCAGCACACACTGTGCCAGCAGAAGTTGCTATTGAGTCTGGAGGTGTTGCATCCTCCCACAGAAAATTTCCTCCACTTGCTCCTGCTTTAATCCTTTTCCTTTTCTACAGAGCTAGTGTACATGCTGTGATTGAAGTAATTAATGTCAATCATTCAGTGGACACAGAGAATGGCATGCATAGCAAGACCTAAGGGGAATTAGAGTAGCACAGACCTTCAGCAGCAACAGATTTCTCTTTGCTGGCTGAATTTTGGTGCTTGGGAATAGGAAGGTAAAAATAGATCCAGAGGACAGATAAAAGACTACATTTACAGCAGCTGAAGGATATGACAGTTTAAAGCAATAGGTTTTTGCTTTGTGTAGCAGCCCTGCCATATTTTGAGATGCTTATGGAGAAGGTATTGCTTTGGCTTGCATCTCAGCCTGCAGGTTCTTGGCTCCCTTATACTTACAGTTTATAGTTTGATGTGGAACTGAAACTAAAAAAAAAAAAACAGAAGAAAGCTGACTCACCTTGTCTAACTAAACCCCAGTGTACAAATTTGTCTGGGGCCCATTCCTGATGCAGCAGGCTGGCTCTCATGGTGGCCAGCATAACAAAACTGTTGCGTTGGCCTTGTGAGGAGGAGATGCTGCTCCCGATTGTGTTGGGTGTTCGCAGCATTTAAAGGCTGTGTGATCACTCTGGCATCGGCTTCACTGTGCTTCAAAACCTGCTCTGTACCAAGCCTGGTACTGTTGGCTATGGGTCAGCCTCACTGTTAGTGAGAGGATTCATAACTTGTGGTAGCACGGCAGCTTATCACAGGGGAGGCTGTGTTCTGCTGAGATAAATTACAGTGCCAGCAGGCAGGAGCTGATGACAATGATTAAACCATCGCCTGCTCTCACCACTATTCAGAAAAAAAGAAAAGATTTTTGCATGTGGAACCTTGACAAGGAACTATAGAAGGAAATAATAATTTTTCTTCTTCTTTTTGGTTTCGTTCAATTCCAGACCCTCCTCTGAGGTATTTCTGAGGCGGTGTGTGCTCCGCTGAGCAGCAGAGTGTTGTTTGGCAGGTGTCACCTGGCAGGTGGCACTGCTTTCAAAATGTCATTGATTGCTAGGAAAGGCAGAGATTGGCATCTCTTTCCTGCTGACATTTTAATACACCTTTCTGATGAGGCCATCGCTGTGTGAGAGGCCACAGAGTTTGCTTTCGGCCGCTGTCTTTGATTGAAGTTGCTCCCTGGGAACAGGGCATTGGCGTTTGGCTGAGTGTCTTGAAAGAAGGGATCGCCTGCTTGTTATTTATGACAATCTCCGCTCCAGGATGAGTGTCTAAATGTAAATTACTCAATTTGCGTTTAGAGTATATCCACTCTGATTTCTCCTCCACTGAGAAACCAGTCTGCAGGGTGCTGACATCTGCTAGCATTCAGAAAGGAAGCAACACATGTTCCTAGAAGTTAAAAATGGAAGACACATATTGCATTTTCTAACATTGTTTTTCCCTCTGCTACTGCCAGTGTCTATTCCCAGTGCTTTAGATCTGGTTATGCTTAATACAAATCCAAGTGGCTTAACTTAGTGCAGTTACCGTAATTTCTCAGAGCAAATACTGCTGCCACCATCCAGATATAATTTTTTCCTGTTTAATTTACAAGGGTTATAAATTATTGTCATGTCTCTCTTTACTGTTTAGCCATTTACTTTTCCCTAATGGATTCCTTTCACTGCTTTGTCTGTGTGCTTTAAACTATAAAATTTTAAATTGCATCACTTTTAAGGAACCCCATTCCACAACCACTGACATTAAGAAAGAAGGTGATTCTTCCCCTCTGCTCAGCATAGGTGGGACCACATTTGTGGTGTGATGGTATCCAGCTCTCAGCACCCCAGTATAAGACATGGGTGTACTGCAACAAGTTTAGTGAAGGATCATTGAGATGATTAAGTTTTGTAGCACTGGGTGTATAAGGAGAAGCTGAGAGAGCTGAGACTGTTTGGCCTTGGATCAGTGAAGACTCAGGAGTGATTTTTCCAACATGTACAATACCCAAAGGTGACCCACCTAGGGGATGCAGGAAAGGCTGTGGGTGTTGTCTATTTGGACTTCAGGAAGGCCTTTGACACTGTATCCCACAGCACACTCCTGGAAAAGCTGCGGCCCACAGCTTGGACAGGAGCACTCTTTGCTGGGTTAGGAGCTGGCTGGATGGCCGGCCTATAGGATGGTGGTGAGCAGTGCTGCATCCAGCTGGGGCCAGTCACCAGTGGTGTCCCTCAGGGGTCTGTGCTGCGGCCAGTTTTGTTCAATATTTTCACTGATGACATGGATGAGGGGATTGAGTCTTTCATTAATAAGTTTGTAGATGACAGTAAGCTGGGAGCATGTGTCGATATGTTGGAGGGTAGGATGACTCTGCAGAGAGACCTGGAATGGTTGGATGGATGGGCAGAGTCTAACAAGATGAAGTTTAATAAGTCTAAGTGCCAAGTCCTGCATTTTGGCCACAATAACCCNCTGTGAAAGGGAGGATGCAAAGAGGACAGAGCCAGGCTCTGCTCGGTGGTGCCCAGGAACAGGACCAGAGGTAATGGGCACAAATTGAAACACAGGAGGTGTTTCCTGAACGTCAGGAAACACTTTTTCACTGTGAGAGTGACCAAGCACAGGCTCAGGCTGCCCAGGGTGGTTGTGGAGTCTCCATCTGCATAGACACTCACTCAAAACCCAACTGGACATGGTCATGAGAAAACTGCAGTAGCTGAATTTCATTGTCTTCAAGATTCAAGAAGCAAGAGTTAACATAGCCCAGCTACACAGATTTATTCTTGTCCTATCAAAACTGCCATACCCTCAAATTTTTTGGTATTTTTTCTTAACTCACAATGTTGTAATTAATTGAGACATCAATACACTTAAGTCAGTAAAGTCTTACCATACAGTGGGATATTTCTGGGTGTGAAGTGAAAAATTTCCAAATTTTTGCCAAAATGTAAATGTAAGAAGCACTTCTCATATTATTCCATATTCATAGAATCATCATGGAATGGTTTGAGTTGCAAGGATTCCTCTAAAGATATTGTTTCAGCCTTGCTTCCATGAGCAGGGATACCATGCACTAGGTCAGGTTGCTAAGGCCCTATCCAGCATTGGTATTTTTAAGGCCTAAAATGTTTCCACTCCATAAAATACTTGTTTCAGAACACATTTTTCTGCTGCATTTCCATACTTTTTTTTTTTACTAAATTCTTTCAAGTATCTTTATATTGTTTTCATGAAGTTAACTAGTATCTTCCAAATTACTGTCATTGTCATAATCAGTCCACTTGCTACCTTTTCTCTTAAAGCATTTAATCATTGTGTATTATACTGGATAGCAGTGCATCCAGTAAGAGTGATCAAAATAGCACCTGTTATCAATTCCTTCTTGCAGTATTTCCAGACTTGATGTTAATTTCAATTTTTCCCCTATTGTTTAATTACCAGTCTGTATAACCATGTCAACAGCTGAGAAATGGTAGCATTTTTTTCATTATTTTATGGGACAATATTGGATTTTACAGCAATTTGTATAATTTATTGCAGTCCTTTAATACCTGAACTGTGGTGACTGAAATCCCTGCAATTATCCACTGTGCAAGAAGCCAGTCACCTTCTACTGGGATCTTAGACACCCATTTAAAAGCCTGATTTCCATCTTGTTTATAAAACTCAAGGTGTCTGAGCTTACAATTTATGGACAAAATTGCTATCACTCATCAAGCCCTAAGCCCAGGCAACCCACTGCTGCATTTTTCAAGGGAAGCCCTCAATGCTATTTGTTCTCATTGGAAGCAGAAGGACCTGAGTAGCTCCACGCCTACCAAGCACATGCCAAACAGCATCATAATATCCTCTGCCAAGTGACAGCCATGAGCAGGTCTTGGCAAAAGCTCTGACACAAAAGTTTGAAAATTTAATTGGGTCGTTATTTATTTTGAATGATAAGGCAATAAACCAATAGCTTAGTGGACTGCTGTGCAGCCACACTTACAAAGCTGGGGAACTCAGTCCAACAATGAATCACCACAAGTAGCACTCAGAGAGATATCTTTTAAAAGTCAGCATTTTGTAAAAAAAGTGATGCAACTGAGTAATTTTTCCAGTAATATAACTTATGTTAACTGGGGAAAATGTCTTTCCAGCTGGCCATCAAAGACTATGAATGGTTGCCATGTTGTTCACCAGTTGCTGTAAGGGAAGAAGTATCTGCTAAGTGCAGGCATCATTCCGTGTGCTGACTGCCCATCACTGAGTTGCATTTGACCTGAGCTCACTGACATCAAGAATTGTGATGGTGGCTGTGGCAGGGGGTTGCCAGCAAAAGTGACTATAACTCCATAGAGCTCAACTGGAAGACACCTTCAGAGACAAACTCATTCCATGTCTTGAAGACAGCTGTCTTAGGAGGAGATAAATCATCTCTGAAAGTACCTGCCTTTCTCTGCTTGCTGCAGATGAACTGCCTGAGACTCAGAATTTCACAGTGACAGACAGCAGATTGAGTAGGGCTTCCCTAGAAGTCCTGTGAGAAGGAGCAGGTATCAACAGGAGTCAAATGGCTGTATGTTAAATTGAGGATGCTTTGAATGCATTTACACTAACCATTTTCATCGTACAATATAGATTAGAAATAGGGGAGGCTGACATTTTAGAGATAAGAGATAAAGAATATCTGTGTTGAATGTATGGTGCCTGTTTTCTATTCCCAGTGCCAGACTCCCCAGAGGAAGATTTTTATCCACATAATTAAATTAAATTAAATTAAAATGTCAAAAGAGTAAGGAAGACTGGACACAGCTGTTCTCTAACCATGGAGATCTGTGCAGAGTGCACTCACAAGATTCCAGAGCAAGGACATTTAAAGCAAAAACCATTTACAGAGATCAGTTATTTCAGTGGTTCACAGCAAAGCACAGGCATGGTAATTCTGAGCTCACAAGTGGGAAAAGTGAGAGGAACTTTGACCAACAGAGTCTGTAGATCTCAGAAGAGATCTCACAAAAATCTGTATTTCAACTTACTGGAGTTCAAGAAAGAAAGAGAATGTCAAGAGTTCAGTAGTGTCCTACAGACTTCAAAGACCAGAAGACCATCGTATCCAAAGAATCTCCAAAAATTTGACTGTCTGGAAAAAAAAAATATCTCCAGTCATTGAAAAAGAAGGATTCAAATATCAGATATCATCTTGTTTATAATCATGGATATTGTATCCCAGAGAGTCACATGATTTTACTTTGGACATATTTCAGTATTTTCAAGGTCAAAAATACTATTTTTTTCTGAAAAAATTAAACTGAAGAAGTCTGTCTTCTTGAAAGAACACTGGCTTGCCCTCTCCTGGTTTACCTTTGCACAGATTCTGCTTAGTGAGTCAGGCAGACAGTGCCTCACTGGGGTTACCTATCCTTTCACCTCTGCATTTCAGCCTGGGCTCTTGCAGGTGTTTGAACAGAAGTAGGTCTCCTGTAACCTTTGTTTCTCTGCTCCTGTGAGGGATAATGTCTCCTTACAGATTTTTGAGGCCTGAAGCAGTCGGGTTTCAAACTCAGATGAATGCAAAACATCTCCAGAATTGAGATAATGCTGTGACAATTATTTGTGTGCTCATATATACATCATTTACTTGCTCTTTGAGTGAATAAACCCCTGTCAGAGAAAGTAATGCCATGATTGCTTTAATTCCGAGCATGTATAGTCCACCTATCATCCAGCTAATTTACTGTGCTAACAACTGTCTCACTGCATAATGAATTAGATAATACCTTCTTTAATGTCCACAAATAATTGATGTCCTGGTTCAGCAAGGCAGTTAAAGGCTGTCCTTGTTCAGCAAAGTGCACAGACACGCCTTTAACTTTGTACAAGGTGGGAATGGTGACAAGATGGCCAACTGGTCCCCATCTAATTGAGCTGTTATTTTTGTCTTCAAGTAACTTTGCCTGTGAAGTTGTGCCCATTAGTGAGTATAAAGTGCTAGGCTGAATTTAAGATAAAGTTTTCTGTGTAGCCTAGAAGTATGTTTTTAAAGGATATTAATGTTACTTTTTGGCTGACTGACAACACCTATTTCATCCATATGTCCTCTGGATTAAAAAAAGGAAAACTTTGTATTATTTTTGGGTGTTTCAAATATTCCTTGTGTATTAGATTTTTTTTTTTTCCTTATCAACTATTGAAATACAGCTTTTGCATTCAGGAATGTATTTCTTCATGAGAAATAGGTGGACAAAACCAAATCATCTTTCTGTTAATTGTCCATTATCTGTGTCTTAGTTATTCTAAGCATCTGCCACTAAGTGGTGGCTATGAAAACACACTACTGCCTTATTAATGTCAGTCATTTCCTCATTAAGATTTGTACTGCCTGAAAGATGCCATGAAGAATATGAGACAGCCATTTCCAAATAAAAAGTGAGAGAGTGTCATGATTTAACCCCAGCTATCAACTAGGCCCCATGCAGCTGTTCACTCACTCCCCCACCAGTGGGCTTGGAGAGAAAATCAGAAAGCTAGAAGCAAGAGAACGCATGGGTTGAGATAAAGGTAAGCAGGGAAAGCAAACCCCATGCACACAAGCAAAACGAAACAAGGAATTAATTCACTGCTCGCCATGGGCGGACAGATGTTCAGCCATCCCAGGAGAGCAGGGCCCCATCACGTGTAATGGGGACTTGGGAAGACACCATCACTCCAAAAACCTCTATGGTCTGGAATATCCCTTTGATCAGCTGGGGTCACCTGTCCTGGCTGTCTCCTCCCAGCCTCCGCTGCATCCCTCTTGGGGAGCACAAGTGGGAAACACCTTCCTTCAGGATCCTTGTGGCACACTCGGTACGTGCAGATGAGTGCCACACCAAGTAACAGTCAGGTCTGCTTTTGTCAAAAGCTGGTTGTGGTGTGTAGGAACTGAGGGATGTTTCTTCATTTTCTTCTATAGCCTAGGAGACTCGAGCTTGCCTTTCCCATTCTCATGAGATCATTGCAGCTGTGTTCTTCCTGTCTCTTCAAGGAAGGAATTTTTCCCCAGTCTTTGGTTATGTTTCCTTTTGACCCAAAAGAAATAAAAATTTGGTGTGCAAAAGTGCAAGGATATGACTGTAACAGGAGTTGTAGAAAATACTAATCAAAAAGAAATTAAGTACAGCATAGTGCAAGGATGATTGTGATAGTAAAAGCAATGAGATGTGATATTCTGTGCCTGAGCAGAGTCTGTGCAATCTGCTGTAAATAAAACACTGAATTATGGGCTTTCACATGACCATAAAAAGAAGTATTGAACAGGCATCTGACTGAGCACTGCCTGTTCAGTGCACTGAACAAAGCAGGAGTTCTATGGAAAAATAATAATTTTTATTGCAAATAAGTAGGGTGTTACAGTGGCAAAATAAAAGCCGCACAAATAATATTCTTTCTGGCCTTTTCCAACTCCCTGGACAATATTTCACCTTGTTACAGAGGCTTTTATACATTACTTTTCTCATGGAATTGGTATGCTTTTGTAGTTAAATATGTTGTACTCCTTGAATTTTATGTGTGATATTCAACATTTAAGGAATTTAATATTTTAGTTGTGTCATTTACTTTCATTCATATAGTTCTAGCAGACTGACAAAAGGAAATGTGTAGTACATGGAAAGACTTGCAGAGGTTCAGTAAGTTGGGATAGACACAGAAGTGCCCAGGGCAGCAGAACGAAGCAGATCGTCCTGGTGTGTTTGCACACTCATAAATCCAGAGTAACTCCTGCATGGCTGTAACAGGTTAGCTACAAAGGCCACAGGTTTTTTTTGCTTTGACCATACAGTCGAACTGGCTTTAGATATCCTAGTACGTGCTCAAAAGCAGCGTTGAACAATGATGCAAATTGCTCCTCTGACATGAAACCACTGTGCCAATTCAAGCTGTTCAGAAGGAGTCAGCAAACTGGTTTTGTGCCATACCCGGCTGGTTTGTTCTGCATCTGCCTGTGTCCATCAGATATCACACGTGAACACATAAAACCAGTGGAGGCTGGTATGTGCTTTAGCTAATTCATGCTGCCCAGGTTTGCCATGGGTCACATTTGCAGTGCCAGGCCACATGGCCCATGCAGACCTGGAATGGAGCAGTGATGCAGTGGTGAGGAGGGGCTGAGCCTTTCTCAGCCCACCTGGAAACCTCAGCTGCCATTCTGTGCCGTGGCCTCAATGGGATGCTCCTGTCCTCTGTGCTGAACCTCAGCGGTCGGTTCCTGCATTCAGTCTGTTTCCATGGTTCATTTCTCTTTCAGAGCTGACATGCTGTTTGATGTTGCCTCCTACCAACCCTTGGTAATAATATATTTTCTGATTGTCTCTTCTTAAATGAATGGGAAGTGTTCATTTTTAAAAACGGTAAAGAACTGCCATTTGTAACACCCACATCCATTTTTAAGAAAACAGAAAACAGATTTCTTATTGAAGGTGAGAGAACATTTTCTATGGCAAGCATGACATCCAGATTCTTCCTTATGCATATGACTAAAACAGTACAGATTTTTTTTTTTTTTTTTTTTTTTTTTTTGCTTTGCTTTGACTTAACTCATCGACATGAGATGCTTCTCTCATCAATGTCAGGGGAAAAAAAAGTACAATTATGTGGGTGGCTTGAAGTAGCACAGGGATGGCTAAGCTGAGTCAGACTAAGGGTCCATCTAATCTAACACCTTGCCTCCAAAAATGGAGATTCCAAGGAGGATAAGAACAAGGCAAGCATGTAATGATGATACCCCTGAATGTACTCCCCTGGCTGAAAAATTCAAGGCTTGAGAATTCTTGCTTATTGAAGATTTCTCTGAAGTTAATAGCTGTTGGTGGGTTTATCTGACTTGTCAAGTAGCTTCTTCAACACCTTTTTAATATGATACTTTAAATTCAGCTGTTTTTATAGAACGTTATTGCCTTAAAGCCTTTTTAGGAAGCAAAGCTAAGTCCAGGCTAGGTTAAAATAGCAAAGTCCAATTGCAATACTGTAGTATTATAACTGCCTTAGGATATCTGGCATTGAAAGTTACACTGATGCCACTTGCCATATGCTGAATGATAGGGTTATGCCAATATATAACTCTAAATAACAGGGGTAAGCCTGCAGAAGGGAGAAGAATGCATCCCAAGGTTTTCAAAATAATTTTTGGCTCTCAGATTTGTCAAGGAAGCCTGAACTACCAGTAATATACCTAATGCACAGGGATCTAAACTGAGCCCTCAGAGAGTCTGTGTGCCTGGGATGCAAAAATGAGGTGGTTCCAGTTTCAAAAAGCTAAAATTAAAAAAATCTCAATTAAAAAAAGTTAGCTGGTAGAGGACAGGCACAGATGAGGGCAGCACTGTGAAAATGGCCTGTGGGGAAGCAAGCACATACCTAAAGCAACAGACTTCCAGGTGAGAGCTGTCCCCCATGCTCCAGCTTTCAGCCTGCCCTCCTGAGCCAGCTGCACAGCCCCTGTGCCCACCCAACAAGACCTGTGCCCCGACAAGTGGCACCACAGCTCTGTGCCTGACAGGGGCTTTGAGTGACACCATCCCACTGCCACTCATATTTTCCCTGCAGCCAGCTCCCTGTATAGGGGAACTTGGTGCAGGAGCAAATGGGCTTAAACTTCAACTTAGCTAGGGGAAAGCTGAATTTCTTCTGTATCAGCCCAGCAGTCTGTGGTACATGGAAATGCTCCTTTTCCTCTGCAGCTCTGTTAGGCTTAAAGTTATGCTACTGCTGTGTGAGGACACAAATAATGAGGGAAAACGAAGAGCAGAAATAGAGGAAAAAAGAAACAAAGTGGTGCCAAAGAATGAGAGAGAAGCTAGGAAGTGTGGGTTTTCCATGATAAAACCCAGCCTATACTAGTTGTTGTTCCTTGTGAAAAAAGCAGTGTAACTGGAAACAACATGAAAAAATGTCTGAAGGGAGTCATTTTTACGGTCATGGTTTGTATGAAAATGCTGGTGTATTTATTAAGGCCATGGAGCAAATTAAAGTGTCATGAATAAAGGTCTGTGTGCATGCAAACTTCCTTTTCATCCAGGCAGGGCTGTTCTTTCGCGTGAACATAGAGTGGCTTCTATCCCCAGAGGGAGAGCAGGGATATAAGTGCTAAACAACACTTGGTGAGACTACTGGGATATAAAGTTTTACCATATATTAAAAATTATACAGTTATAAACAAAAATGTTGCTTTAGAAAAAGCCCATTGAAAAGGAACATCTTCAAAGTAAAAAAAAATAACCAAAACCAGATTAGTTTGCAACAATTCTCTTATTTAGCTAATTTTTCTAGGGAGGCAGCCCATCTTCAGTTCCTCAGCTCTGATGAGATTTCTTTTTTAAATTCACAGGTGTTAATTGATGTTAAATTATGTAATATTCAATATATGTATCACAAATAAGATTGACCCAGACTATGTAATCTCTATTAGATGAAAGACAGAAATATTGAAGTCATTAAAACTGTAGAAAAATATTCATGATGATATCTTATATTTAACCTGAATTTTGCTTTCTTGTTTGCATTGCTTCTATACTTGTATTGACAGTATTACTCCATATGAAAGAGAAAGCAATTTACAGAATCTTTAAAGAAATCCTAATGAATGTTTCATGTTCAAATCTTTCTGTTACTTAGGATACACATCAGCAACTTTGCTCCTTGTTTATGCTAAAATAGCTTTCATAACCCTGTCATCATCCCACTCCTTTTAGAGCAAGAAAAGTTTGTGACCTGAAGAGCACTCTGACTCTTCAAAGGAAAGGAAGAAATCGAAAGATAAACATGCTTACCATTAGGTAATTCTAGACCTTAAGTTCAATTTCAGATAGGCTTTGTCTGCTGCCTGAATTCACATTCAGCATCTGCACAGATGTTCATTAATTTCCATGAGAAATAGTTTTGGAAATGAAGTCCCACACACGATTCCCCTGGCTTTTAGTTCAGAAAGATGCTAGATCATGTTGAGTCTCAATGTCAAATAGCTCGGTGGGGAAAGACTAGAAAGCCTGACCTATTTGCATATTTGAGCATGTATGGCAACAGTCTGCTGCACTTATGTATGAGGAGAAGGTTATATGACAATAATAAAATTGCAAGGATGATAATCCCACTGTTAAAAAAAAAAAAAAAGAAACATACATTCCTCCCTGTTTTTACAGACAAAAAGCAAAAAGGAAGAAGGAAGAGAAGGGAACATCAGTTCAGAGAATATGGCTGGACTTTAATAAAGGCTGGATGGCTTCGTGGCCCCTGAAAACATTTATGTATAAATGAGTTGAGATAATAAGGCTAATCAAATGTCATGCTTCAGGTAGTCAGTCCATGGCCTGAAGGGACTGGCAAGTGCTTTTTTGCCACTGTACAGATGTGCTTCATTGATTAGGATTTGTCCATTTCAGAGGAAAGTTACAGAGCCACAGGCATCCACGATGACTTGCTTGAGCCAGTATTCTTATGGAGACCCATCATGTTCTTGGGTGTTTTACTTTATGTGGATGCACAAGTTTTGGAGCAGCCTGAACTCTGTCATGGACATGGGTTAAACATGATGGTGTCATACAGCACTATCACTGAGAAACCATAGAAACTTTGCTTAAAGTTTGTGCTGCAGATTAAGATGCAGAGATTCATTGGATTGAGTTAGCAGATTGGTGGGTTTGTGCTATATCTGCAAGACTGAATTAAAATAATCTCTATCTAGTTTTCCTGAAAGATAAAAAATCCTTCACAGAAGTTGTTTAGAAGCCTAGACTTCTTTATTTCATCTTATTAGCTTCTTTCTCAGATCATGACATCCACAACTGATGGTGCAGTGCAGTCCACAGCCTGGCATGATTAATTAAGATTGGAAGTCAGAAGAAGGAGATGGTCCCATTTCTTCTAGGTATTCC
Organism: Hypocryptadius cinnamomeus; assembly: GCA_013400635.1. NCBI lineage: Eukaryota > Metazoa > Chordata > Aves > Passeriformes > Zosteropidae > Hypocryptadius > Hypocryptadius cinnamomeus. The sequence continues at coordinate 23,525 of VYZP01063132.1, forward strand.
AAGGTCAAAGGTATGGTAAATAATAAAAACATCACAGAGCTACAGCTGAGTTAAGAAGATGAGGACTTAGAACACTGTGTCTGTAAGACATTCAGAATATTAAAGCAGATAACAAGGTATGACAAACAAGATTTGGTTTTCATATCTGCAGGGAGTTGAGAGGACAGTGCAAATAACTTTAATACAATTTGTACCTTAACTGTGGCGCCTACGGGATGCATTGTTACAGGGCTGAAATCACTCATGGTCGCTCACTTTGGGCTTTGCCTACAAATTACAATATAACACAGAACCAGGCTGCATCCTGGAGGCTGCCTCGCCCTCGCATGTGAGCGGGCTCTGTGTCTCTGTGTCTCTGTGTGTGTGTGTGTGTGTGTGTGTGTGTGTGTGTGTAAAAGGTCTAATTTTGGCTGCATATTGCAAGTAGTGAACTTGGAAAAGCTTGGTCAAAGTTCTTTGCATGCCAAGTATATAGTGGGAATTGTGCGTAAAAAGTGATTCCATTTCGAACTACAGGTTTTCTTGTATGAAATTCCATCACAAAGTCACTTCCAGTTGGTAAAAAGGTTTTTTCCTAAGATACCATAGTATCTGTAGACAAAAGCTTTATGACATCAATTTTTGGAAAGCAAGTTAAGCTTTTGGGAAGATTTGGGGAAGATTAGATGGCCCCCTTGTGGAGATTTTATGTATGTGTGTACATATCTTTATATATGTACGAAGATACTATTAGATCAATGGAGAAGGAAAATGGCAATTTTGCTTATATTTGAGTTATATTACTAATATCAAACATTTCTAGGTTTTCTTACCAAATATTTCTGGGTTTGCTCAGACGCTGTAAAGTATTTTAGTAAAACACAAAGTTCAGTGTAAAATGGAAAGTCAGCAGTCTGTCATGTAAGTATTCAGATGAAATACCATGTCATCTTCCTGTTTATTGGCTTACAGGTAAAATCAGGCAGTTGCATTACAAAAAGAGGAATTTTAGGAGAAAAAAAAAATAGCATTTTTGTTTTACAGCTTGGTAATTTCCCTAGGTTTTGTGAACTATTTCAATGTACGAATAGGGAACACTTCTCTTATAATGTATTCATTAGTAAAATCACCTGAAATTCTTTTATATCTGTGTTATCATGTTGTTTACCTTATGGGAGGCTTTAAAAACTCAGCATGTAGGACAAGAAAGTGATTGTGATGATAATTTATAATTTATGGTCATTTTGCTTGACATCAGAATTAATAAAGATTTGAGGCAAAGTTTAGAGAGAATAAATTAGTGTACTTTCAAAGGCATTTCAATTATTGAGTGCTTTTTATTGTTAATTACTTTATTAATTGAGCAGAATTACTGTACTGATTCAAAATGCATTGCAGTGAAACATCCCACAGAACTTTTATCTGAGCATTCCAGACTTGGAAAAGAGTGCCTGCAACTGAGCTCTTAGTTGGAAATCAGAGAAAGCTCAGCTGAAGAGGGAGCATTGTTACACTTGTGGCACAAACTGGTTTCCAGTGAAGCCAGTTACAGAGGAACGCTGGTGATGCTGGTGCTGCAAGTTTTACCTAGCCACAGAATAAAATGGGATAGCAACAGCTCCTTCAAAAAACAGGAAGAGGATGAAAGTAAACATTGTAGTTGAATTTAAAATAACTAATTTTGCTTTGTTTTAGACCTAACAAAATCTGACTGAAGAAATGTAAATGTCGGAAGATTTAAGGATCTGGCTACATTTGATTTGTTTTTTCAGGGACTCTTTGAAACTGAATTTTATCAACCAAGTGTACTCCTGCAGGCAGCCAGGACCCTTGTGATAACAGATCTCTCATAATTCTGCATGAAAGTATGCAGGGATTTTTTCCCTTTAGAACCATTATGAAAGGCCTTATGTTGTTTAAGTTATGGAATAGGCAGGAGTTCTGTGTCCCCACCTTTCTGCACTGGAGCTGGAGGAGTGCTCAGTCACCCAGGCAGTGACCCCATGAGAGTCCTCCTGAAACAGGGACTTCCTCTAACCTTTTTGGCAGCTGTTAAGAGACTGCAACCTGATTGTGAGGAGAGTTTTGTGGTTTGTCCTGTGTGCATAAGGGATATTTTATGAATCCCGTTATGCTAAACTGTTACCCAGGACCATAGGTATCAGATTTTTCAGGAGAGTCTTTTGTCACAGAGGTTTCTGTAACCCTTTAAGGCTATATTGGCAAAACAAACACAAACGGCAGGGACCTTGTGCAGCACTGTCTTCAGGTTTGCTCTGTTGGCCCCTCTCTGTCATCACCTTTCTTTTCCCTGGCCAGCTGTTGTTTTCTGCTGCCACTTCCTGCTGTGAGCCATCCCCTTAGCTCATTTCCCCTGTACTTGTAACATCCTCCTGAGAAAGGCAAGTTCAGAGCTTCCTCTCCAGGCTGGGGCTAGAGGCAGCTCAGGGAGGAGGTGGGTAGGACAGCAGTGCAAATGCACCCTTATTTCATGTTCCCTTCTGTGCAGTGGCCTGGCAAAGGCAGAGAAAAAAAAACCAACAATTTTGAGTAGAGAGGTCATGTGTACCTCAGATTTACTTGGTTCTTTTGAGACACAACAATCACCTGTGCGCAGTAGATAGAATGGGGATGATGTGAGCAATGAATTCCTCCTTTCCCAGTCCTCTCCACAAAAGATTTCTTATTTGCCTGAGCACAAATGCCTTGCATATCTTTAAAGAATATTGTAAGACACTGCACATCTATTGCTTTTGAATAGTATTTCCTCCTGTGTGTGCTCACACCCTGTTTCTTAAGAGGTACAAGGGTTGTTTTGTGTGTGTGCTTGACAGAACAATGCAATTCTCATTGTTTGAATTATTATTGCATTTTGTATTTGTATTTCTTTCAGCAAGGTTCTTGCTACTTCACTCCTTTCAGCAATTTAAGGAATACTTAGAACAACTGAGCTTGATATAGTTTAGGCAAAGAACAAAAATCACTGGAGGGAACTTTGCTGGATTTGTGTCTCATCAAGAAATGATTTACAATTTGTATCAAGCTTGTTTGTTTTTCCATCAAATCACCTCATCTACACATTTCTATTCCAGACCACTTCACTCTGAAACAAATTGTCATTTCCCTGTCTTTAACCATCCTCTGTGTTCTCACATGCACCAAAGAGCTGGGACCACCAGCCTCTAGGCTGTGACATGTAAATCCAGCATCCATCTCTGATAGCAGAATGGAAATTTACCTTCAATAAAGTATTTAATAGACCAACATGTGCAAAGTTATTATACAAGGCAGAAAGCATGAGGCTGAGCATAAGAATTTTCTGGTGAACAAGAAGCTGGTAACAAAACAGGATGTGCTGAAAGAGGTACTTAAATGAAAGTTATCTATGAATTTCCACAGGGCTAGTCTTAACTCTGACCCCATTTCACGTTGCTATTAATGATGCTGGCACTAAAAGCTTAAGTATATTAATGAAATTTGCTTAGTGACATTGAGGATTTAATAAAAGTAGGGGGAATGAAGTTTGGTAGTGTGAAGTGCATGGTTCATGCATCTGCACCTGGCAAAAACAGCTGTCCTCTATCAACTGAGTGCTTACCAGCCAAAATGGGGAGTCTTCATATTCATAGAATCACAGAATGGTTGGGTTGGAAGGGACCTTAAAAACCATCAAGTTCCAACCCTCCTGCCATGGGCAGGGACCATCTGAGCCAGTGACATAGTGAGTATGAGTTTCCAGAGTCATGTGGCCCCATAAAAAACCAAAATACAATGTGAGGGTGTATCAGAGAATACATTTCCACTGGAGGTAAGAAATGTTTATTATACAGGGCACCTCTAAAGCCTTGTGTGAAATTTTCTCAAATTAGGTATGTATAGTGAAATTTGAAGTGTGCAAGTTCAAATGCCAGGACTGCTATGATGATCAAAATCTGGAACAAATCTCAGGAGCTTCTTACTTTTGTAAGCCCCCTATCAAAAGCTAGCATGAAAAGCTGAGGTGTTGGAAAACTCAGTAAAAGGATCTAAGCATGACCCAAGGGTTTTGGGCACTGCAGTTTGGTCACTTAGGACTTTTCTTATCAGAGGAGACAATAAAAAGTAGTTCAGCTTTGTAAATTGAAAGTTGAGAGGTGTGATTGCTCTCTGATCTTCAGCTTAAATGTTATTTCTCCTTCTCTGATGTTGCATTTATAAATCTCCTTTATGTATTTGCAGTGTTAGCTCAAGAACAACTGGATCTAAGTAGACCAAGACCAGGTTTTGTCTGGGAATAAGACCTGTGTTCCTGACTGTAAGAAGCAACCTTCACAAGATATTTTCAGTAGGAGTGATGGCATGAAAACGATATTTCAAAAGCAGTTAGGAAAGGGATAACTGAGTGCTGTTATCTGTGCTGGAAGGGTAGGTAGGGAAATGTGGCGTCTCTGAGAGATTTTTTCCTAAATAAATCAACAAATTTCTTTGTATCTGCTCGTACTACTCTCTGTTTTCTTCACTGCCAGTGAGGCTGAGCTTCCCTACATGTTTAAATATAGAGTAAAATGCCCAACTTTATGCTCTGTGTTTGAAAATGTATGCCTAAATCCTGAAGGCAACACACAGGAAAAACCTGTATTAGCTCAGAGAGCTCACACATACTCATATGCTATTCATGTGCATTTTCTAACATACTGGGATCAAAACCATGGGTAACATTGGTTCATTAGCCTAGGAGCTGCTCAAGATCCAGACTTGATACTTGTGAACAGAATTAATTTCTTTAGGGACATGTAGTGGCTGCATTGTCCTCTCCAGTTTCTGGAGACTCTATATTGAATAACTTGTCATTGAAATAAGTACTCATGAAGCTGCTCAATAATTCAGGGTGTACTTATTTGGAGTGTTATAGGCGTAGTTAAAAATCTTGAAAAAAAACCACAATCTCTTAAAAGAGACTAAAAATCCTCTAAAAATCCTGTTCCTAAAGTGGCCAGGAAAGAACAAGGGAGAAGGGGACAATTTAGTTGTCGAGTTGGTTGATGTTTCCTGTGTTGCCTGACAGGACTGTGCATTTGGTGACAGCAGACTTTCTGCTGTCATTCAGAATCCCAGAGCCCCAGGGCTGGGAAGTTGCTTCAGGGGAAGTCCAACCTCCTTCTCAGAGCAGGGCCACCACTGAGCATAGTTGGGGTTGCTCAGAGCTCTGTCCACTTGGATCTTCAAAATCTCCGAGGGTGGAGGATGCAGAGCTGCTACTGACAAAACTTTCCAATGCTTAATTATAATGATAATGAAAATTGTTTTGCTTTTATTCTCACCTTTTTCAGTTTATGACTATTGTCCCTCATTAGCTATCCAGCCATGCGCAAGAGTGAAAAGCCTTGCTTTATCTTCTCACTGGCCTCTTCTTAGGTGCTGAAAGGCTGCTGTTTGATCTCCACCTAATGTCTTAAACACATTTTGAAATACATTATTAAAGTCTGTATCCTCACAAACTTATGTTCTCCTATGCCAAGAAAAAAAAATTCTTAGCACTCGCACTATCCTTTT
>VYZP01063133.1:3341-19828 GCA_013400635.1 Hypocryptadius cinnamomeus
CAATTTGTTGACTCTTTTGCTTCTATTTAATTTGCTTTAGAATAATTAAACACTGATATGTCTTTTTAGAGTAACATTATGAAGGGACTGCTTAACTAAAGATTTAGATTCAAGTTTAATTCTAAAATAGAAGGTACATATTATGATGGAAGTATGAATCACAAAATTGACAATGAACTCTCATTAATATGGGTTCGATAAGCAAAAATTATCCAAAAATAATTAAAACAAAAAAAATTGCTATTTTGAAGTCAGCGTATAACAACAACTCATCTGTAATATTGGTCTGCCTGTTATCATCATCCCATTTAACACTTGAATAGTAAGTTCCTGTAAGTTCTTATACAAGTTTCATCCTTCTTCCCTCCTTGAAAAGCTAATACCTGATATGAATGTCATCACTTTGTGTGTGTTATGTTTTCTGCTTTATCTAGTTAAATAAAAAGCTATTTTTGACCCATTAATTAGCCTTTCAAAATTCATACGTTTAGCATAAAATTCAGTGGATTTAAATTCACAGTAATCTATTTGGGAAAACTTTGCTTTCTTTTCTAGTTCTCTTAGTTACAAGTTTACGTTCAATTCAGTCTGATCCATCAGCTGCTAAGCTGTTTTTTTCCCACTCCTATCCTAAGCGTTAGTTAAAATATTAGGGAACTAAGAGTTTCAGAAAATCTTCAGTTCTAGGTGGTTCAGTTATAGCTGAAGAACTGACAACACAGTAGATTGCAAAACTGGTAGGGTCAAAGTAACATGGAGTTTGGATGATTATTAAAATAGAAAACAAGAATTGTTAGTAATAATACAAGTGTATCCATAATAATACTGTTTTTAGTATTTCAGTATTTAGTATTTTAGTAGTTACTATTTGTTCAACAACACAGATATTGCTGGTGATGTGTTGAGTTACGCAGTGTGACCAAACAGTTCTCCCCTGTTCTGATGGGCATTGAGACAGTACTTTCCTTGATTTATCTGGGGGAAAAAAAATCTACATTACAGCTTTCCTTTTGTTGAAGTGGACTGTACATAACACCATCACCAAATATCACTCAGAGACCTGTTATGGGGCTTAACAACTGAATGATCTCTGAGAAATGTAGTAGCACCAGAGGCAACAAAAGCAGTACAGGACAGGTTTCAAAATCACAACAAGTACATTTCAAAACTTTTGCCAGTTTATCACAGAAAAATCACATCCTAACATGGAGACCTCTACACAAAAAGGGCTGAATTTTCTGCCAATCATAAGTTTCAAATGTAGATCTATAGTTATACATACATTGTTAATAGAGTGTTTAACATTATATTGGATAATATTGTCTACGACCTTCCATAAAGAAACAGCATAATATACTGATTTATTTTCTCTTGGTTACATGTCAATATCAAAAGATCTATGTGGAAAGCAGATATAAGGTCACAGAAACATTCCCACTTCTCAGCAGTTTTCATTAGCCATGAAGAAGTAATGTTTTTGTTTTTATTCGGGTAAGTGATGAATAGCCTAGGACCACCCAGATCCTTTTAAGATTTATGTCAGTGAGGCAACAGAAGAAGCAGCAGTGGTGGCTGAGGTTAAGTCCAGGGGTGACTGTTGCACTGTGCTGTACAGAGGAATTCCTGAGCTCAGGGACGCCTGATCAGCATCCCAGAGCCCCTGAAGGACCTGGGAGCTCTTGCAAACCAATCAGGAATGGAGGGGATTTTGTCAGGAGCATTCACAGGAGATTAAAACAGCTCCATGAAGTGCAAGTGACCGGGAATGTAGTGAACAGAGCAGGCACACAGGGTGTGGCACGGCAGAAAGGTATGGCACGGCAGTTTGCACGGCAGTTCATACTGGTAGGGACACAGAATTTAAGGAGTGAGTCATCAAAAGAGGACTGTGGTTTCTGCTCAGTCAAAAGCCGCTGTCAGAAGGAACACAGTGACCCAGACAAACCCCACACATCAACATACAGCTGTCCAGGTCTCCAACAGTGTCTGAGCTTCTCATGGATGCCAGAGGGCAGTGGAGACAACACCCATCTGCATTGTGAACAACTGGATGACCTGCTAAGCTTGGTGGCAGAACTGAATGAGGAAGTGGTCAAGGAGTATGAGGAAGTGTGAGGAGCAGTTCACTGAACTGTAAGAAGATTGTCCTGGTGGACTACCTCCAAGAACAGGTGGTCAAGCTGCAGGAGACAGTCAAAAGACTGAGAGATAGCAGGGAGGCTGAGACAGAGCTGGACAGTGGGTTCCAATCCTCATGGTGGGCAATCACAGCCTGCTGAGAAGACGTCAAAAATTCACCCCACAGTACACATGGAAAGGAGGGAGGGAGGGAGTGGATTGGCACAGGGGCTTGGGAAGTAGAGGAAAAACAAAACAAAATACAAACCCCAAAGACAACAAAAGAGGAAAGGGACAAATAAAATAAAAGGGCTTCCTTCAAAGGCAGACATTTTCCTCCAGAAATGCTTTGCAGGCTAATGAGGCAATGCATCCAGCACACACTTAGAAGAACAGCCAGAGCTAATTGCAGCAGCCAACCTGCTTCAGAAATAAGGCAATTAACCACTAGTTCAACCAAGAAAAGGCAGTGTGTGATAGCGGGGTAGTTACTCAGACCACAGAACTGGATTTGGCAAGCCTGGTCTACTGGGGGTTGATGGGGTCCTTTTGACAAAGAAGGGAAAGGTCCAGTACTTGACAAAGAAGGTCCAGGACTTGCCAGATTGCTGAAGGGGGCTCAAATTCGATCTATCGAGGGAAGGAGGCACCTATCCCTCCCAACCCTGCCAGCTGGACACTAACACCTGTAATGGATGCCTAGAGCAGTACAAAGGCATTCCAGATACTTCAGTTAGTAAACCAGCTTTCTCCAGGCCCAGCTCAGATGCCTATACACAAATGCACATAGTAGGGGGAGGAACTACAGAAATGTGCATACCTGCATGGATGTGATATCACTGGCATTACAGAGATGGCTCCTATGACTGGAGCAACAGAATGGAAGGCTTAAGGCTTTTTAGGAAAAACCTGCTAGGGACATGAGGGGCTCTCTCTCTATGTCAGTGACCAGCAGGAGTGTATGAAACTCCAGGTGGGGAATGATGAGACAGCTGAGAGTTTGTGGGTCAAAATTAAAGGGAGGACACAGACACAGGGGCCTTTATAGCAGGCCACCTGATCAGGAGGATGGTGTGCATGACACCCCTTACAGGCAGGCCACAGACAGGAGTGGCCTCATGCTCACAAGCCCTGATCCTCATGGGGGATTTTCTGATATCTGTTGGAGGGACCACACAACAGGGCACAAGCCATTCCAGAGGTTCCTTGAATATGCTAATGACAACTTCCTTACGAAGCGATTGAGGAGCCAGCAAGGAGAGGTCTGGGCCTTGCATCAACCAGCAGGAAGGAGCTGGTGGAATACAATGCTCCAAGGCAGCTTTGGCTGCAGTGACCATAGGAGTGTGGAGCTTGAGATCCTCAGGGCAGGGAGGAGGACATGCAGCAAGCTCACTGCAAGCTATGACCTGGACTTTAGGAGAGCAAGCTTTGGCCTCCTCAAGGACCTAACAGGTAGAGTCCTATGAGACAGAGCCCTAGAGGGCAGAGGGGAACAAGAATACTGACTGATATTCAAGGGTCACATCCTCCAAGCTCAGGAGAGATTCATCCTGATAAGAAGGAGATTGGACAAAAATGCCAGGAAGTGGATGAATAAGAAGCTACCAAGCAAAGTCAGAGCAAGAAATGAAGTTTTTAGGAAGTAGAAATGGAGAGAGGTGGCCACAGAAGAATACTGGAAAATTGTGTGGGAAGCTAGGGATTAGGATAGGGAAGCCAAGGCCCAGTCAGAATTGAGTCTGGCTACGGATATCAAGGACAACAGGAAGGACTTCTATATATATATTGCAAAGAAAAGGAAGACCAGGGATAATTTGAAATCTCTCCAAAAGGAAACAAGAGACCTAGCGACCATGGACAAAGAGAAGGCTGAGGTTCTCAATGACCTCTGTGCTGCAGTACATAAGCCACACTGGCCAAGATGAGAAAGAGACTGGGAGAACGAAGACCCTGAGTCCACTGCAGATCAGGCTCACAACCATCTAAGGAACCTGAGTGTGCAGAAGTCTGTGGGACCTGATGAGATTGATCTGAGCATCCTGAGCTAGCCAGCAGCTGAAGTTGCTAAGACACTATCCGCCATATTTGAAAAAGTGGCAGTCAGTGAAATTCCCAATGACTGGAAAAATGGAAATATAACCCCCACTTAAAAAGAAGAAAGGGGAAGAGCCAAGGAACTACAGACCAGTCAGTCTCACATATGTTTGAGAAAAGACCGTGGAGCAGTTTATTCTGGAAACAGTGCCAAGGCACATCGAAAAACAAAGAGTTGATTGGTACCAGCAAACATGGCTTTACAAAGGGGAAGTCACCCTGAAAAATTTGGTGATTTTCTATGAAAAGGCCACAGCATTTAAGGATAAGTGCAGAACAACTGAAACTTTCTACCTAGACTTATGCAAAGTTTGACACTGTCCCACATGACATCCTTGTCTCTAAATGGGAGAGACATGGTTTTGAGGGATGGGTGACTCAGTGGATAAAGAACTGGCTGGAAGGCTGCACTCAGAGTTGTGGTCAATGGTTCACTGTCCATGGGGAGAGCAGTGACAGGTGATGTCCCTGAGGGGTCAGCACCAGGGCCAAAACTGCTGAACATCTCTGTAGGTGACGTGGACAGTGGGACTGAGTGCACCCTCAGCAGTTCACTGAATGCAGCCTGCGTGGTGCAGCCGACACCCTGCAGGGAAGGGATGCCATCCTGAGGGACCTGGACAGGCTTGAGAGCTGGGCCCATGCAAACCTCATGATGTTCAGCAAGAAGAAGCAAAAGGTTCTGCACACAAGTCATGGCAATCCTGGACACACCTGCGGGCTGGGAGGGGATGTGATTGAAAGCAGCCATGTGGAGAAGGACTTGGGGATGATGGGTGATGAAAAACTCCACATGACCCAGCCATGGGCACTCGCAGCCCAGAAAAGCCAAACGTGTCCTGGGCTGTATCCAAAGCAGCGTGGCCAGCAGGGTCAGAGGGGATTTTGCTCTCATGCATGTTTAAGGCTAAGTCGGGTATTGCCTTGAACAATCTGGTCTACCAGGAGGTCTCCCTGTTCATGGCAGGTGGTGTTGAGACTAGGTGATCTTTAAGGTCTCTTCTAACCCTTAACAATCTATGATTCATTTTATGATTCTATGATTTTAAATTTACTAGCTAGCTTTTAATTTAGCAGTAGTAACTATTTCTTAATACATAATAACTATGTATTAAGAAATTACATAAAATACATTTTGTAAATCTCTATATACTGTTGTACAGAAAATAAAGTGTCCATAAAATGCAGTTTTATGATTCCTTAAGTAATTACATGAAGGGTTAGTAGCACCACTGATGATAAAATGCCAAAGCCCAAACTTCACAAGATCTATGTTCTCATCAATGGAAAAATTCTTCCATTCATATATTCACAATCCTGCATGTAGGATTTTTTAAAATGTAAATTATTTTAAAAAGTAAATAAATGCTATCATTTCTGCTATTCAACAGTAGACTCCAGATTCAACATTCTGTTGCCCTTACTACATCTGTCATTAATTTCAAGAAATTCAGGTTTTTCAGGTAAAATCAGAAACACATGCAGAACTGAAGGGGATTATTACTGGAACTGTCAGTTGCAAGTATCAGGCAGGATTGAAGAAAATTTATTTTGTATCTGCAATGAAAATACTTGCTTGGCAGAAGGCCTATGCTATTCAGCATCTTACTGCATTGCTAAATCCTTCCCTTTAAAGTGCACCACAAACTTTAAAATCTGTTAAACTGCAACACCATGATGTGTGGCTGACACAGATAATAGCAACCCTGTGGGTGACAGTGAACTGACAGTCAATCGACTGCTGTCGCCCCACGGTGATGATTAACAGAGGGGAACCAAACTGAAGCCCCCTCAAAATGTCTTTAGCCACACACAAACAAAATCACATTAAATTTTGCAAGGACCTGGGGCTCTAGAAACTTCTATGAAATGAATTACGAAATAATTCTCTTGATTTTATGCATAGCATAGAGTGACTGTAGCTAAAAAACATACATTCTTCCAAGTATTTTGGTTCTAAGGCTGCAAAGGCTTAGTCTGTTCTCTTCGCTGGTGATGTCTCAAGAGCAGTAAAGTTTCTGCTAGTTAGTCCAGGGTGTTCCTTAATAAAGAGTTGGCAACTACCACAGACTAAATTCCTCTGAATTTAATTGACTGGTTCCAGCTGTTTATTCGAGGCATATTTAATCACTTCTATGGAACTAAAGTTGTATTTAATTTTTGTACATTTTTTATTTAATTTTATGCTCTTTGTTAGAAGAGCAGACTATGGTATTCATATGGCATAAAGAAGTAAACCCGTTTTGTCACATCTTTTGAGACTGTAACCTTTCTGGGCACAGGTAAGGCAACAAAGGAATAAAACTGCAATAAGGAATGAGTGGTTAGATTTGTCTAAGAGTCAACAATATCCTCCATTGTTTGTAACATAGAAATGACAATTTGGTGAGGTACGTATCAGCAACCTGCTTCAAGAAACATTAATATCTTTTAAGTGCAATGGTCAGAACAGTCTGCTTGTTTAATCTTGCCTACATTTTCAGTCTCACCACTGACTTGTTCAACAAACAATGGAAAAACCCTCACCATCCTAACTTCTCAGTTTTTAAGACAGACGATATACTTCACTTCAACATAGCATCTGGAAGACTGAAAAGTTATTGGAGAGGTTGTTTAGGTCATTGAAGAAGACTCCAGTATCAAACTAATGCCCTAAAAGGAATTTTTCATTCCACACATCAATGTTCTCCATACTGACAGCTTTGTTACATTTCCCTGTCAATGGGTCTCCAGTGCTGATTCGAGAAAGCAGTGGATGAGATGGCAGTTTGGACTGTGCATGTATTTGATCATCTGTGTTTTTGGAGAGACAGCTAACAAGAATTGGATTTGACACAGTTCTATCAAGACCACAGCTTCTTTCAAGTGGACACCCATCTGTTAGAAACTGTAATATGACTGCAAAACACACACTAACTGTTGATCATTTAGTTCAATAGCTACACCCCCTCACTAAATTAACCGTAATTAGAAAAAGCAGCTTTTGAAATTGATCTGTTCCCCACTTTCATTTCATTACCAGGTTTTTCTATATCTTGAGAGGAATTTGCTTCAATTCAATGTCAATAAAATTAGAACTTTTTCTCAGGTTTGGTGTTTTGTTCTTTTAAAGGCTGCATTAGAAGTCTGGGATTATACCTAGTAATATATCACCTGACGTCCTGTTTAACTTTAGTTACAATCAGTGAAAAGTGATTAATACATTCAGAAAAGGTTCAGTTGAGATGACTGGATTTATTTTGTCTGAGTTTTAAACATTCTTAAGAGCACTGAAAACATTCTCCTTTACAAGGCAGCAATAGAAATTACACAATAAGAAAGACAATATGCTTTAGGATATATTCAAAACTGCCTTATTCCCTCCCATTATTATTTTCTTCCCTTAGGCAAAAATGTCTACTTGTGACAATCTTTACAGATTTCAGTACAACAAATGAAGGAAGAATTAGATTAATTAAATGTAAGTTGGTAGTGTAGTATTTGTAGCTGCAATTTCCTGGAAGCTTTTCCTTATTGCATTTATTTATAAATAGATCAGCTTTGTTAAATTAACATGATATTCCCGCAAAGCAAAATAGAATAGAGACTTTACTCAGCCATGAATGCAGTTCATAAAGAAAGGTATTAATTTATGAGATGAAGAATATTACAAATTTTTCAAGAAAGGAAAATGATTTACTAGATTACTCTTTGGATTAACGTCTCTTAGACTAGCTGCCTTCAAATTAATGACAGATTAAGTATACCTGTATTGTCTTTGCATTTTCAAACAAAGCTTTTGTGAGTGTGAGGGAACACCTGAGATTTTGTATTCAGTCATGCACGTGGCTGATACAGAGAACAAGCATCCCTTAAGGTCTGCCTGCCAGTGGAGGTACCCAGATCAGAACTTAGACTCCATACAAGAAGTACAAAGAATATTCATGCATGTGTACATTTCTAGCTATACACAGATAAAAGCTTGCCATCTCCAATGGTTTCTGCATTCACTTTTCCCCTATGACTGCACAGTCATTGTTTTACTTTTCCTAAAATAATTTTCTTCATGTTAATTGTATATTTCTACATCCCTGTTACACAAAGCAAATACAAAACTTTGCCTCACTAACAACTTAACTACATTGAATACTAGACCCTAAGGATTTAACAAGCTTAAAGTTTTCTATATGGCATGTGCAATGCTTTGTGTGCTAGCTGGAAGCCCAGTTAAAACTGTCATTTAAATTTTAAACTTAAGAGACAAGTCGTCAATTTTAGACTTTTTTTTTATTTTAAATTTTTCTATTATGACCACACCCACATCCAAACAACATATTTCTGAATAAAAGCTGACTATGATTAGAACTTCCTGTATATTTCAAATCTTTTTAGGATGTGAATATGGAAATAATTTTTAAAGTGGCAGAGGGAAGTGGGTTTGGGTTTTTTTCTGTTTCCAAAGTGTTGCAGACAAAAAAAGTGAAAATTTAAACAATTTCTTTTCAAGTTTATTTTACACAAACCAAAGTACTACACATATTTATTTTCTTTACATAAAATGCAGCACAACCATGACCACTCATCACTCAGAAAAATACTTTACTGATCCCCTTCACTGTGAAGGAGCTAATTACAGTGGCAAGATTCAGCTGCACACAAAATAAGTGTGCATAAAACCTCTGAGGAGTGCCTTTGTCTCTTGCTGATCTGTACTCTTTCAGAAGTCTGACTTGAATTCCCAGACAGGGATCTCCAGGACAGAAAAGGACTGATAGCACAAGTGGCACATAGAAGCTGTTAGTGGGTGAACAGGTAAACTGTGCTCTAAAAAGTAGTGGCTGAAGATTTAGAAGAGATGAAGCAGTTACTGAGCAATGTAGGGTACAGTATTTTTTCTGTAACCTGACCAGTTCAGATTTCATCTGAACATTTCAACTCTTTCATGACCCAGTATTGGCTTCAAATATTGTCTCCACATAACTCTAAAGGAGGCGGACACATATCCCTGCGGAAACTCAGTTTCTGCTGAAGTCTGTATAAATCCTGGCTGAAAGCAAATACATGATCAAGTCTCAGCTAGGAATTCTGAACAGTCCCCTGGAACAGCAGCAGGCATTTAAGACAGCAAATTCAAAACCCAGCTGATACTTTTACTCAAAGCATAAGATAATGAAGTAGGAACTAATTCAGGGAAATCCTGTGACCTCTATTATACATGAGGCCATACTAAATAGTGTTACTAGTCCCTCATGGGTTTAAAACCTATGGCCTCAGGAGAACTGACTCTCTGGATCTGCAACTGATTCATTGTACAACTGTATACTGCCTTTTCTACTTCTCCATGTAGGAACACGTATTATTCCTGATCCTATTTTACAAAGATGCTGTTAATCAATGATGGTATATTGTTCTAAACATGTGAAAGATTTTTAAGTAAAGAGTAGCAATAGTGCATTACCGAAAGATGCCTCAAGAACATAGGTCATGTACAATAAATTTTTATTCGCACTCACAGCTGCTTAATAAAAGTAACCAAGTAGGTAGTACAACTCTTTAAAGAAAAACTAATGAGATGAAGGCCACCTGCCAAATTAATCCCTGAATTTCCTGGGGCTTATTCATGTAACAAATACCAAATAATTTACATTAAAAATTCCGGTTTTATTAAAAATACAATCTCATGCAATTTCTACAAATAAAGGATTGTTAAGCATAATGGCCCTTTCAGAGTAATTTCAAAAACTGCTTTGTGTGTGATAAAATCATCCTAACTAAGAAAAAAGTCCAGAGGAAAAAAGACACCATCTTTCATCTGTAGTATATACCAGTATATTCAAATTATTAATTTTCCTAGTTTTATTTGTTTTAAATCACAAATTGACCAAAAGAAATATTAAATGACAGGGTCACTGAACTAGTGCAATATTATGATTATTAGTTCAGGTTCCACCACAAATTTTAAACATTCCATAGACAATAATGAATGACGGCTCATATGTGAACACTTATAAAAGACCTGAGGGATGTAAAGAAACACATAATTTTTATTACCAGCATAATGTAACAGTAAGCTACAGGGAAAAAAAAAAAAAGAAATTTAACCGTAAAGTTTTCCACTTTTTTTACCAACTGTATCTTTTCCTACAGTAGGAAACTGGTAATAGGGAAACTCAATGGGAAGGCTTTTGACCACTATACAAATTAGCACTGAAACAGACACAGCTAAATTGGTTTTTACCAGACAAAGTATCACCAACAGATGACTGCTGCATTACATATGTGTAAATTCTCTAGGCAATGGAAGAACAGTACGGCTTCCATTACCGAGAACTAGCAGTTCCACTGACCAGCTGATCCACAGCTGAACAGAAAA
Source organism: Hypocryptadius cinnamomeus (assembly GCA_013400635.1). NCBI lineage: Eukaryota > Metazoa > Chordata > Aves > Passeriformes > Zosteropidae > Hypocryptadius > Hypocryptadius cinnamomeus. The sequence goes on from VYZP01063133.1 coordinate 13,909, forward strand.
AAGCTTTTTCATATCCTCTAGTCCCCACAGAAGCTACTGTGTTAATAGAACCTCTCTGCCTCTGTACCTTCATAATCAGGAACAGAAAGCACCAAATTACAAACTGAAAAAACCACCATGAAAATCATGGGGCAAAATCTAGGAACTGAGGATTGCAATGCCAAAGAATCACTCAATTAATTCAGAACACTCAAGAATTTTACATGAGAAAACTGCTTAGAAAACTGAAAACAAAACTTTGACCTCCGGCAAAGGGAGGTTGTTACAAATATCTGTCTCTGACTTAGTTCCATGTTTTTACTTTAGTAAGTAAACAGACCATAAAGGTATTATCATGGATTTGTCAAATTCCACATTTTTTAGCCTTTTCCTCTAACAAGCTGTTTCATAATATCTTTCCACTTAAGGCTCTAAGTTCCTAACTTTTCTTCTTTCCAAAGGGAAGCCTCACAGTGTAAAACAATTTTCCTCCATCAATAATGTTATTTAAGTCATTATTTCCTCAATGGAAATCCATTGACAAAGGTGGATATCTTTTTCTCCATGCACATTACAGTAGAGATGCATTCTGTGATAGAGGCAGGCTTGTTAAAATTACTACCATTAGTACCAGTGTCACAGATCCTAACAAGACATAAAATTTTGTTGTAGTGAAAGACAGTGTTCTGCAAGTGGATTGGAGTAACAAACGAATAAAAAGTGCCTATAGCAAGAAGTATGGTATAAATATTTCAGCACTTGACCTAAATATAGATTAAAGGATCTAATCAGTGTAAGGTTCTTTTAACAAAAAAGCTTTCAACAGGAAAAAAATGCAGCAGTAAAACACACAGACTATATTGCTGTAGTACACTGCAGACTCTAAGCTGTGAAAAGAAATATATTAGAAAGCAGTAAATTGTATTAATAATAGCAACATTTTTTTTTTTTGCCAATAACAACCCTAAAGTCAAGCTCTTAAGTTTACTTCATAGCTGTTGTTGTTTTCCAAATCTCTTTTCATCATTTATGCTCTGATGTGGTTTTTTTTTTCCCCCTTTAACTCCGTGTTGTGATGGAATCAATACAAAACTGCTCTTAACATATCTGTCTCTGACCTGTGTTTGTTTTAAGCTATATCATTCATAATGGTGATCGATGGGTAATGCTATTCCTCTTTCTCCACAAAAAGCATGGAGCATAAAAAGTGCATATATTTTATGCCCAAGGTCAGGATAAAATTAATGGATGAGAGCTAGATAAAATGGAGTTCAAGCTGAATGGGCTGAGTGCTCTCTACAGGGTACAGCCAAGGCAGGCAGTACAAAGCCCATTATACTCAAATGTTCTTGAAGCATTTCAGAAGTGAAATTGTTTCCACAGGCTAATGCATAAAAGTATGAAGCTTTAACTTTTCTGTTTCACAGATAGCCTACAGACATTGGGCAAGTGTTCCTATTCAGTATTTTATTTAGCATATTCCATTTATCAATCTTTACCTTAAGCCATAAACCCATTTGGTGTTTATGACTAAAGTTGTACAAGCTATGTTTATTTGTCATTTGTGAACTTTACTTCATAGACTTTTCTGTTCATGCTCTCCCAAGATCTCTGTCAAGATAACATGTGAACAATAGAGCCTTTAAAAAACAACAACCGCACACACAGAAAACCCCATGAAACAAAATAATGGAATCAGCATGTAAATATGTAAATTGTCACTTACTATCAAATGTGGTTTAATAATCAAGAAATTATACCATAAACATTTTTTTTTTAACAAATATAAATTAAAAGTGGATTTCAATTCAACCACAAGACCACAAGAACGGTAGAAGGAATGACAAAAATAAAACTCTGTTAAGAGTGTTAGCTACTACTATTACGGACTCAGCTACTTTCATTCCTTACCCTGGTTATTCTATCTAACAAAACCTTCCTTTATGTCAAGAAATTCCCTCCAGAAATTAGAAATTCCTCTTAGAACTGTAAACTTCAAACAGGGTGCACTCTTCACGTGAATGAAGTATGTGGGAAGTGCCTAAATAGAGACACATGGCACAGGTTCTTCAAAATACAGCGTAGCTATTTTAAGAAATAACGTAGTCATGCCATGTGCATTTATTAAAAATACTGTTCTGGGGTTTTATATAAACATGTTTCAGTGTTCATGCCCTTCTTATAATCTAAGGCTAAGAGAAAATGAAACCAAGAGCTTCTCAGCATAGATTTACAATGACATCACTACTGACCAAATCATCATTTTTACCTGTTAAAAATTTCCTGGAAAAAGATCAAGGTAAAAATACAACACTGCGCATCAGATTGCATAACAGAGGTATTCTGAAAAAAGTTGAATTAGAACATGGCACTACTTCCCACAGCATGCGCTCTTAGTCCTTGCTGCTGATACTCCACTAAAGCAACTTAGCTTCTAGTGCAAAGATAGGAACATGAGGCTTCCAATCACCCACATAACTAACTGTATGCCTTATTATTTATGTCCATATATAATAAAATCCCACTTTGTATTGCTGAAATAAAATTAAGAGGAAAAAGCATGTGAACTGCCCAGTGTCAAAAAAGCAAGCTAAGATTACCTTCCCTTTTTAAAAAGAAAAAAAGGGTGGGGAGGGGGGAACCTCAGCAACACCTGCTTTTGGCTAGAATAGACTTGATTTTCTTCGAAGTGGCTAGTATACGGATGTGGTTTTGATTTTTGCTGAAAACAGAGTTGACAATAGAGAGATGTTTTTGTTATTACTGAGCAGTACTTGCATAGTGTCAATGCCTGCTTCCTGTACTGCACCACCAGTGAGGAGACTGGGCATGCACAAGAAGTTGGGAGGAGACACAGCCTCCAAGGACAGCTGACTCCAACTGACCACAGGGATGTTCCTGACCATGTGGCATCATGCTCAATACATAAAGCTCGTGGGTGACAAAGGAAGAGGGATGATCTTGGGAGTACTTGTGTTTGTCTTCCTAAGGCATCATTACACATGATAGCGTCCTTCCTTTTTGAGGATGGCTGAACACCTGCCTGCCCATTGGAAGGGGGGAATTAATGCCTTGTTTTGGTTTGTTAATGCACAAAGGCTTTTGCTTTTCTTATTAAACCGTCTTGGTCCCAATACCTAAGCTTTCTCATTTTTTACTGTTCCATTTCTCTAACCTACCCCACTAGAGGGGGAATGAGTGGGCAGCTGTGCGGGGCTCAAATGCTGGCTGGGGTTAAATCATGACACCAAAAAACCCCCAAAAGTAAACAAATAAAGAGCCAAATTCTGTAAATGCAGAGATCACATTATGAGACATGCATGTTCAATCCTCAGTGTTATGGTACCTCACACAAATATTTTAGCAGGATATAACGCCATAACATTCACATGCCTTCACTGCTCTTATATCGGGCAGCCCACCTCAAACATGCAAATAATGCATTTATATACTTGGTGATGGGCTGCTGGATACCTAAAAGTCTTTATTGTATCTAGGCAGCGACGTTTTTGTTCTGCCAAAGTACAAGTTAAAGTTTATCAGATTCAGATATATATTTTTGCACAGGGTTTTATCTTATGTCAAAATGTATTTATGTGCTGTTTTTTTATCAGTTTTTCGTCTGTGCTTTGACTACTTGCTAAGGTAAACTGCAGGGCAAAATAAAACACTAATGATGCAGCTGAACTTTAGTCTCGGAATTCTGGATTATTTCTGAATCTCTTAAGAAATCAGAAGGTCAAAACAGGATGATACACTCATGTTTCTCGCTGATGTGAATTGGTCTCAGAGTGCATTTAAGTAATCTGTTTTACTGTTTATAAATAAAACATTTTCAGCAGGCATCTAAATAATGAAAACCAACTGGACTGACATATAGCTTCTAGACTATGATCAGCAGTGCCTACTTTACATTACAAGGCCATTATTTTTGCTACATTTTATTTATGCCAAGCATTTGATAGTAATTTTTTATTACTGTGATTAAATCCCAATGATCAAAATCAAGATATTGTATTAGCTGACTTTGGTATTTGCATTATTCAAAATAATTTTGAGCATTCTAATTCTTTATTCTTTAAATATGCTTTTCCTGATAAATATTGTAGCAACAGTGCTAAGGTGTTCTTCACAATGTTACAGAACCATGCTGTGCTCTTCAATGCATGATGATGACCTTCTTGTACAAGAGCCTTAGGGCAAATTTAATTTTCCCAGAACAAAAAGCTTTCACCAAATCTTTTGGATTTTACTCACTGCTAATAGAATTGAGAAGAACTATTCTGGGTTTGTTTTTTCATGTGTCAATTCATTTTCACCACCCTTTAAGGCCAGAGTTTAAAACAGTTGTAAGGCAACCATTTCTAGAATATACAATGAAAGTAAAGAATTCATACAATAATCTAGAAATAATGTGAATTCCACACTACGGTGCAGCATAAAAGGCATGCAGCTCTGGAGGACCTTGACTACAATCTTTCTATTCCTTCAACTGACAACTTCTGATGAAATAAATGTGTTAAAAATACTTTCTGAAAACTAATTTAGGATGACAGAATTTAAATGCATCCAAAGTGAGTCAATACACACTAATTTAATTTAAAAATGCCATTAACAGGAACTGTATAATTCTTTACATTTCCCAGAAATTTATTTAGATAATGAGCATTATAGTCTACTTTCTTGTTCATTTAATTGACAATAATTAACAGTATTGCCTTTGCATGATAACTTTGCAAATACAAACTTTCCTGTTTCTAACGAGATAAAAGATTTTTTTTTCTAAAAGACAACCAGTTATCTTTTCCACTCCAGGTTTTGACTGACAGCACCTCCCAACAGGTGCTGAAGCTAAATAATTCCACAGTCCTTCCTGCACCAGTTTCACTTCAGCAGTTCTATTCCATAGTAAATGTAAATGAGGGAGGCAATCTGGAAGTGGAAATATTGTTTATGCAGTGTTTCAGATGCAAGAAGTGTCTTATTAAAATAAATAGATTTGTAAACATTTAGCAATCTATCCAATCACAATTTAAGTCTCTTGCCTGAATGAATGAATGAATGATTACTAAAGTAAAAGTAAGATGTAAATGAGTTCATAATATTTTTAAGTTCTTTTCCATTATCTATCCAGAATCATAGAATGTTAAGGGTATGGAATGGACTGTAAAGATTGTCTAGTCTCTATCCCCCTGTGATGAGAAGGGACACATCCCACTAGACCAGGTTGCTTGAGTCCCATCCAACCTACGTTTGAACACTGCTGGGGTTGGGGAATCCATAGCCTCTAGAAGACCCTGTTTCAATGCCTCACCACTCTCACAGTAAAGAATTTCTTCCTAATATCACATCTAAATTTCCCCTCTTTCTATTTGAAGCCATTCCCACAAGTCCTATCCCTGCAGTTCCTGATGAAGACTCCCTCTCCACCTTCCCTGCAGGCCCCCTTCAGATCCTAGAGGTTGCTATGAGGTCTCCACGCAACTTTCCCTTCTCCAGGCAGAACAGACCAAACTTCCTAGTCCGTCCTCATAAAGAAATGCTCCAGTCCTCTTATCAACCTCATGCCCTTCTCTGGACCTGCTGCAGCAGGTCCATGTTCCTTCTGGTACCCCAGAGCTGATGTAGCCCTGCAGGTGGAGTCTCACCAGAGCAGAGGGGCAGAATCCCCTCCCTGGCCCTGCTGCCCACACGTGCAGCCCAGGACATGTGTGGCTCTCTGGGCTGCAAGCACACATTGCCAGCTCATTATACATGAACCACCTGTCCTAGGTTGAGCAGGAAGTGAGGTTTTTTCTTGGGAGGTTGTGGTCAAACCAATCAGTGCTTGGATTTGAATATTGGCACCTGGTTTGGCCACTGAAGGTGTGCACCGCCTCCGAGAACAGACGGGGGTTAAAAGAGCAGAGAATGCCCAGGAGAACTCTCTTGGTTCAGGTCC
>VYZP01063133.1:19853-32150 GCA_013400635.1 Hypocryptadius cinnamomeus
CCCTAGAAGCAGTTCTGGTCCATGGACAGTGGTGAGAGCACTGGACATGGAAAGGAAGAGGTCACGAGTGCAGATGTTCTCCGGGCGGTGCCACGAGTGACACAGAAACACAAGAGGTTTCAACTGTGTTTCTGGGGGAAGTCTGTGGTGCAAGGGGGGACTCCTCTCTCCTTCATGGACTGAAAGCTGATTATCTGAGGGGCGGTGATGGACTGAGAGTTGTTTATCGAAGAGGCGGTGATGGACTGAAAGTTGATTATCTGAAAGGGAGGAGGAGGGGGGAGTGTATTTGGAAGGTTTTCATTCTGAAGTTTATGTTCTCTATATGTTGTAGTTAATAAAGTTTTTTCCTCTTTATTCTTAAGCTGGAGCCTGCTTTGCTCTATTCCTGGTCACATCTCACAGCTGCCACTGGGGAGTGTATTTTCATGGGGGCACTGGCATTGTGCCAGCGTCAAACCATGACACACCTGAACTACTTTTGCATCAGGTGACAAACACAGAAAGATCTCAGACCTTGACTCACACAAGATGCCATTTCAGTACTGTAGATCTGGATTAGGCACTTTTCACGTATGCTAGAAAGAGGACTCTTCTCTCCCTTTGAGCTATAGTACACTGATGACCTGCGGTTTGTTCATCAAAAGGCCATTATAATAGATTCTTAATACACCAAACTCTTTCATGCAGGCAGAGCCACTTACACAGAGATTGATTTCTGTTTTCAAAACTCATATCCCCTAATTTTTAAAAACCCAAGATTATTTTTTCCTATGTGCACAAGACATAGTGATAGAGAAGTAACAACACAAAAGTAGAAATATTCTGACTAGCATCACTTTGACAAAATTGCTTTCAAAGATGTTACAGGAGACCTTTATAGGGGGGTGTGTAACCAATTTAAGGAAATAACTGTGTTCATATGGCAAACACAGCTACTGCACAGCTACTGAGGTGTTGCCTGTGTCAGTCACACTGCTAGAGGTTAACTCCACGTAATAAACAACAGGGATAATAAACATTATCAACCTCCTACTCAAACACAACCACCTCTCTACACTACAATGTCAGAACAAGGTGAAGACCCTGACTACTCACCATCTTTTACCCTTTCCTTAGTGATTTTGTTTCTGTAGATTTGTTCTTACTATTGGATGTGACCTGAGTTGCTGAAAACCAGTTTTGTTCTGAGAGAGAGAAGCAACAAATGACTGATCATTGATCTGGAAACTGGTTTGCTAAAGTAAATGGGAATAGGTAGTCAACCATGGCTTTAACACACACACACACAAAGCCTCAACTCATATACCTTTAAAGAAATATAAAATAATTAAAAGAATACAAATCCTATCAATAAACTATCAATTAAAACAAACTCAACTCAATTTTTCATTGTCATCTAACACTGAAGTGAATGCAGGAATACCAGCATAAATTACTCACAAATGTACATCAGTAAATTTATCTACGAGCTTTGTTTCCTACCATAATTCTGTTATTTTTGATGTAGGAAACTATAATGAAATACCAGATGACCAACCCAGAAACCTCATATACATGAAATCACTAAAAGAGAACATGGGCATATATTTCCTTAATGGTGTATACAACCACCAAAGTCTAAGAGCAATTTGATAAATTTAATTCCCACTGAAAGGCTGTAACACTTCAAAGAGACCAACCTCCCTTTTGATGGGTGTCAAAGCTTTCAGAATTCTATGAATACATGTACAATTTAATGTAAACAGTAGGAAAAAAGTCTGGGAAGTCCATGAATCCCTGCAAAATTCAGTTTTTAGTTCAGAGAAGTTATTTTCAAGCTTTTGAAGACACAAAGAGAAAACTGCGTAGGTCACCACAACGTAATATAATTTTAATAAAGCAACAAACCTGTCAATTAAAATGGTTTTAAAAAGTCAGTATTTTTAAGAAATACTCAACCTTTTCAGGGACTTGCTCATTGAATCAGATATTCAATATTGACCATGTTTCTTATGGAAAAGCAAGGTGTGAGAAGTCCAAAGAATGTGACTTTTTAATTTAAACGCATTTCAATACACGGGACATAGCTAGAGTGATTGATAGATAGATAGATAGACAGACAGACAGACAGACAGAGACATAGACTGAAACAGGTCTGAACTGAACATAAAGTTTCCTCACTGTGGGAAGTTTAGATACTGTGCTTTTAATTTTTTTAATAAAAAAAGCAAATGAATTTCAGCAAAGTCAGCAAGGCTAGTCCAAGTCATTTAATACTCTAATTTACTTTCTGGTAACCTACTGTCTTTCATTTATCTGGAGAGTTGCATGAGTCACGTTTAAGCATCTACTGCTGAAAATCAGCTGCTAATGAAATGGTGTCTTTATTCAATTATGAGTGGCTGAGAAAATCTCCTGAAGAGGTTCTATTTCTCTGGATACTTTTTAACATTTCTCATTAATATAGTTGATTAAAATATCATTTAAGTCTGAATTAGCATCTTGGAAGCAGACACTGAGAAGACACACCCAAGGCAGATGGTAGGTACAGTGAAGGAGGCAGCACACAAACCTTTGTTCAGTGCTAGACAAGTTCTGTGCTTACATCAAGAGGACTCTGTTCATAGCTTTCATACACACTACAGTAAGGCATATACACTACCTAAATCTGCCGGTAGATAGAAGTTTGTACAAACTCTATTACTTTCCAAAAAGTCAGATGAAAATTATAGCCTGCTGAACAAGTATCCTTTCAATGATTATGATATTTATTTTCTTCTCCACAATTGCTATGATAAAGATAACCACATGCTTGGACGTGACTTCTGTTCTCAGTATTTGCCTTAGCTGGTGTACTTCTGCTGTCTTCAAGAACTTACTCCAAATTTAGCCCCAAACTCCAACACAAACAAGACTTACACTGTCAAGGATATTTTATGAGACATACACTAGCTCACTTAACTCTTTCTCTCTTGTGATAGGTTAGCTTTGGCAAACAGCTGAACTCATTCACAGTCACTTGCTCCCTCACAGTCCTTCCCACTTAGGACATGGGGAAAAAACAGGCTGAACGAGCTGGGTCAAACTAAAAGCAGGGCAATTGCTCAACAGCTTCTCTAGAGGGCAAAACAGGCCGAAGAAAAATTAATGAAATTTTGTGCTGATTACAACAGGTCTGCATAGTGAGCATCAAACACAAAAACTAAAACACTTTCTTCCTGTCCCTAAAAGCAGCACTGTAGATGTCTGCTCTGCCATGGAGCTCCTCCTCTTCTACCCTAGATGTTCCCTGTGTTGTTTCCCACTCTGCCTTTGTTCCCTCCTCCTTTGCCATTCTAGTATTTTACTTTTTCCTTAAATATGTGTTCACAAGCGACACCACCAGCTTCACTGACAGGCTCAGCTGTGTCCTGTGGCAGATCTCTTGCAGAGCTAGCTGGAGCCAGCTGTGTCTGGCACTGGTCTTTTCTTGCCGCCCACTGCCAAAACCTCACTGGACATACTCAAAACACTTCTATATTTATACTGCAACTCAGTTTCTAATTTAACATGACTAACCTGAACTATGAAATCCAAAATTTAGCAAAGTGTGGAAAACGGTGAAACACAGTTTTATTTTACCAGCATCTGTGCCATAGCATGCGACACGGTTTTTATTTTGTTGCAGATGGTCAAGAAAAATCTTAGCATTTGGGTCATCTTTCAAACAACACGAATTTAGAAGCACGTGGCTGTTGGTCACACCCTGATACTGTAGATTTTCATGCAATTTAAACAAGAGCTATATTCTGCACCTTTGTAATTTGAACTATGTGAAATAAATATTCTGGTATGCAAACCATCATATCTATGCACTGTGTCTCAAACTTGCATTTTCATAAAATAAGTTATACATACACCAACATTGTATTTTTCCTTTGTTCCATTAATAAATTATATTTCACTTAATACCTTAAAAATGTTTGTAAGAAGCACAAATTATATTTAATTAAAGGCTACTTCAAGCTAACCCAAAGGCTGCATTTATTGAGAGATGAAAAAAGAAAAAACCCTGGAAAAGAAATTTTGCAAATATATTATGGTTGTTTCTTTTTTCATTGATGTGCATTTGCAAAGACAACAAAAAAAAAGCCATCATATGGTGCATATTAAATTACCTAAAAACTGGCAGTATTTTTAATGAAAAACACTGGCTGGATTATCACCATTTAAAAGATAAGCAAGTAAGCTAGAAATCCAGTATGTAATATTCAGTTATGGCTCATCAATTTGATTAAAAGTAATGTTAAAATGAGAACTACAAAATCTCTATCCCAGTAGAGAAGCTATTTTTATAAACTTCCTGGAGATAAAGATTTAAAATCTGGTATAAAAGAGATGCAGTAATAAGAATTGGAACATTGTTGGCTTAGCATCTGAATCTAAACATGTATACATGAATTTTCCTTTAAAAATATAAGCAACCCCATCCCTGTTCAGCTCAGATACATGTCCATGCTCAGGTAAACGGGCAAGGGATAAGCCACCTGAGGCATTTTCTTTCAAAAAGGCTCTGCTTATAAAAATTAAGGCATTAGGTATGGTGAGAAAAATGGGAGAAAATTCAATTTCTCTCCATGTAACATCTGAAACAGAGTTTTTGCAAAGCACTTGAAAGGAGCAGCTAAGTCCCACAAAGACACAGGTAGCTGCAGACAAGCCCGGTGAGGCAGGCACAGGGCACAGCTGGTCAGTCGCTGCCTCTGCTGACAGGGTGTGCAGCGGTGGCAGTGCCAGAGCACTGTCCAGCGGGGATCCTGTGGCCACCACGCCCACCTGTCCTGAGGGTGGCATCCAGAACAGCCCAGTCACTATCTGTACCATGTGTTTTCGTCTTTTTTAAAGAGCTTGCTTTCCATCTTTGATGATAGTAAACAACAATAGTATTATCCCTTACAAGAATGGCTTTAGTGAGGGAAGAAGTGTGACTGACTCTAAGTCTGCTTACATTTTTTTATTTTAGTCCCCCATTCCTTGTTTACTTTGTCATGATAGGACACAGATCTGACTTTTTCAGAGTCCCTGGAAAGTATATTACACACACTCTCATCTGCAGAGAGACCTTCTTCTAGCACAAAGGGTTAGAAGAAATCGTAAAATATGTTTCATTCAAATGGATCCCATTGGAACTCTCCTAGATTGATGTTTTCTACTTCATCTGCAAACTTTCATGCTTTCAGGAGAATGGTCAGGATCTAACACAACTTTGTGACAGGGAATTTTAGCTATACTTATTTAATAAAAGTAACACCTACTAATAAACACGTTTTTGTAGTCCTTATACTTACTTATTTATTTCACACAATGCATTTGAAACAAACGCATTGATTGAGAGGCAACATAAAATGGAAATGCAGGAATGCTGTAGTCCAGTGATGTTGATAAGGTTCTGCTAGTAACAGGCTTCCAATATGGCTTGGAAGGCTTCGGCACTGAGGCTTTCTCTGCCTAAACATCTGCAGATTCATTCTCATGTTTTCAGCTGTAACAGAAACTTTTCTTCTGACAGGTGGCTATCACTAACTTGGGTCACCTTTAGTTACCTTTTGGATGTTACAGCTGCAGTTTTTACAGTCGTAGCAAGAGGCTACTGTGGGCAGAATGAGGTATTTATGACCCTAATGCACTGCTATTCATAGAGAGAAGGCTTGGTATGACAGTAGAGGCTTTGAGAAGTGGGAGACATTGTGCAAATGAGCACCATGGGACTGCCAAAAAAGAGGCCCAGCCTGGCACTAGTTCTCCAATGCTCTGATGCTCAGTTAAACTGCTGGGCAACAAAGGGAAGAGGGAAATAGCATTTGGCATAGACAAAAGACATAGTATGCAATAAAATAATATGTGACATCAACCTGCACATTGGTGAAGAAACAGCCAAGTGTAAAACTGTGCTAGCAGACATAAAAATTACTTCAGGTGAATCCTAGAGGGAGGAAGAGGGGTCAACATGAGCACTGCATTTCTCAGACTTAAGGTATTAGAACATGCTCTTACAGCCCGTACTGTCAGACTGAAGCCATCTATTCCAAGACCCCAAAGGAGCACTGAAAATATGAGCACAACACCAGAAAAAGGGGGAAATACCAGGAAGTGTTTTTGTAAAAGATTTAACTGTATGATTATGCTTAAGAATTTTTGGTGTAACAATATTTGGGCTTCTGGTTTATTTGGCATTCTGTCCTTTAATAACCAATTTTGGTCTAATTCAACTTGTTCTACAATGCTTACAATTTAAATTATACTAACAGTAAATTATTGCATTTACATATAATATCCTTTTCACATACAAGACCCTGACCTCTCTCTTGAAAAGACTGATGTACATGGATAAAGCAGAAAACAGTGACCTAGCAACACATCAGTAGAACTTGTTCTGAATACATTTGAATGTGTCCAAGTTTTTTTCAATTTTAAATCTAAAATAATAATAATTCTTTGCTGCCTTTGGTAATAAGAAGTGAGTTCAGCACAAGAACACACACAGTGGCCCAAACATGCTTCTGGATTGCCTCAGGAAAACTAACAATCACAGTAAGACATTAAATAAATGTTCATATGTTTTATCAAATTTAACAGGTGTTTTTTCTATTAAAAATGCAGAAAGAGTGTTAATAATATAGAAATATGAGAGCATAAGCAATGAATTTTTCATGTCTTTCATGTTCTTCACCCTGTTTTTTTTTTCTTGTAAAAAAATTTAGTAACTTCTCTAAATATAATGCTTCTTTAATCCAGCCTCTGAACAAATCTCATTATGATATGCTCCCTAGAAAAAACCACAGAATTGTAGAATTTCCTCACTTAAAGGCACCCACCAGGATCATTGAGTCCAACTAGTGGCCCTACACAGGAGCTCCTCACAGGTTACAGCTGCTGCTTCAGTCTATAAAAAACACACTCCATAGTGAGCAAATTTATTCTGTTTCTACACGTGCTAAACCTCAGTCTTAGCCCAGATGTAACTTGACACCACTGATGTCGCTGAAGCATGCTAGAGAATGTCAAAGAATGCACTGGGCAAAGCTATCTCCAGCTTGAAGCATATGTTTTACCAGATTATTAGATTCGGATTTCTTCTCCATTAGGAAAGGATTTACTTTTTAAAATATTGGAAATATACCAAATAACCACCTCCCAGAGGACTATATAGAGCTGCAGCTCTATATACTGCAGCTGCAGAGCTGCTCCCATAATACTACATATGATGGAGGGAAGATCTCCAAGATAAGAGAAAGGTGACAGCAGGAACATACTTTCGCATGCTTACCATAAGCAGCTTTTTAGGAAAAACTTTTTACATTAATGGTATGTATGTAGCAAGAAACAGCTATTTAATATTCTGCTTTCCATGTGCAAAAGTCCCAAGATCATTTTTAAATTTAGAGTTTATTTCCATTTTACGCTATGACCCATATGACCACATATCTCTCACCAATATATATGATGTTACGATGTGTAGAACTTTTTCTGTCATTCTCTTTCTCTTCAGGATTGCAATCTGGTTGATTGTGCTGGTTCTTTTTCACAGGTAAGTAATGTCATAGAAATGTCCTCTCATCTCCTCTCTTCCTCCTGCTTCTGCAGGGCAGGGTTTTTTTCCTCAAAATTTCTAGGTAAGTCTACAGAAATGGTCTCATTTCTCTGTGACACTTAAATCTGTATTTTAATGATAATTTTTAATATAAAAGAACTACACCGCCAAGAAGTACTCAGAATAATGCATGTGTATATTAAACTGTATCTACAGCTACCATAGAACAGTTATTAGCCTTGTGTGAAATAGCACTAGACAACATAGGTTTTACTGCTATCAATAAAATTTCTTATTCATTACATGATACAGCAGAGGCCATCATTTTTAACTAGCCTGACTTTCTGCAGTGTTGAGACAGCTGTTGTAGACAAGATCAAATACAAAGCTTTCCTGAATATTTCAGATTTTTTATTTGCACCTTTTTTGTCCTTTTTAGAATAAAGATGACAAGTTTATCTGTAAAATAGTTATTATGCTTACTAACATTGTACAGTCAGTGTATGAGTAAAAACAGAGGATTACACTCTCTCTAGCACTTCCATAAAAGGCTTTAACTCCTAAGTCTAGTAATATGTAGGATTTAGGCTTCCTGAACAGTACAAATATGTTTTTAAAATATAGTAAAAAGGAAAAACTCTCCAAAATTTAGTTGTGCTGTATGTCAATACTCACATCAAGATTACTATTAAACTAGAGGGGAGAAAAAAGAAATTATATCTAGTACAGACTGACATCACTTTGTTGATGACTGCATCACTGACTTCAGAGTTACTTTCTAGTTTGGTTTTGACTGGTTGACAGGAACCTTCAAACTGACAGTATTCAACACTTCCATTAACAATAGTGATGATCTCTCATGCCTCTCTCATAACAGCATTCAGGAAGACACAGAAGCTCCTTCTTAGTTGCATAGATGTGAATATTTTTAATGAAAACACATTATGGAACATGAAGTGAAGACATAAGTGATAAGTTATGCAAACTGTAGCTTGGATTACACAGAAGAAGAATCACAGACAGATTTTGCTGGATTGTAGCATGGAGGAATTTGCTAAACTTTAGCTCGCAATAATATTGTAAGTCTAACTTGGCATATGACACAAGATTTTTAATCCAAAATTTTATTTGACAAGACTGTTTTTCAGTACTCCCAGAAAATCTGGGATGATGTACAATCTTCCCAATTGCGTTCTTACCTGCATAAGTTAATTTTTAATGTATTTTATCCTCATTGAAGCCTTTCTTATCTGGATAGCTACAGAGTTTTTTATAATGGAATGAACAAGGCAAGGAATGGATGGAGCATGGAAAGAAAAAAATGATACAGGACATATCTGAACTACCATATTTCAAAGAACATAAATAAACAGATGAAACATAGAAATACCTTCACCCAATAATTACAGAACTGTTTTCATTAATATTTCTGCTTTTGAAATGCATTAATAAAAACTAATAGTTAATTGCAAAAACGTTGTCTTCAAGCTATTTAGCATTTATGTTTTAAGCTTTTAATTTCTTCTTAATTCACAAAAGCCAACACTATTATAATTATGCCATTCGTGATCACAGCCCTGTGAGTCTATCTATCTACCTCTGAAACCTTTACTTTAGAAAGCACATTGATATTATGAAAGAACATGTGAAGTCAAAGGTAATTCTGAATTACTTTCCTGTCAAGATTTACATTTAAATGGTAAACTTTACTGTAAGAACGACTGAATACTATATTTAAGTATAATTAGATGGTGACCATTGTGAAGGTGCTTTGCATTTTTTTCCTTTAGACGGGTTAAAGTCAACCACATATTTTAGAAGACAGTATTAGACTTGTGAGATGAGGATAGTAAGTAAAGTTTATTCACCACATTGATAAGTAGTGTAAGCTAAGACATGCAAAATACCAAGATATAGCATTAAGAAAATAGCTTCTAGCAGACTTGAGAAAAGACTCATGGTGACTTTACTCATCCTTCTCCTCATCTAGGTTATTCTGTGTGTCTCATACAATCCCAATACAACTCATTAAGTTCAGAATCAAAATGAATGTTGAGCAGAGCTGCTTTTCGAACAGACTAGTCAAAAACATATCAGGGCAAAGGCTCAAATAAAAAGTCATGAATTGTCAGCTGCATCTTCAGTGCATATGCTATCAGCTGCTTTCCTCAACTGTGTGGTCATGCTTAAAAAGAGCACTTCATGTTGCTCCTACTGCCCCACATGACAGCTGTTATCCATACAATGAGAAAGCACCAGACATTATTAGCAGTTTTGGTATCTAAAACATTTGGTATCTAAAATATTTCCAGGCTTTTAGAAACTTCAGGATTTTAGGATTTTTGTGTACAAAATGACAGCTTTCATGTCATCATATTTTAAAATAAATCACAAAACCGGGAAAGAAGACCTTGATTTTTTGTTGTTTGTTTTTTTGTCATCTGTACCTCAAAGCTACATGTTGGGAAGATTCATGAATAAAACGAAAGAGGTTGTTTGCAAAGCAGTCAAAAAACATTAATTTGTAAACTGCTGACAGTTTTTACAACTGTTGTTGCCAAACAGCTGTTACTGAGAAACAAAGCAAGCCCTGTAGGGGCAAAAAGCTCCAGTAATTACTCCTTCTCTTAAAACTGTACTATTCTGTAATGTCAAAAGAAAAAATATACAGTTAATAGTTCTCCTTTCTTGCTGGTTTTGGTTTTTCAGTTGGTTGGTTGATTGCTTGGTTTTTTTTTGAAGGTTGTTTTGGAAGTGCTCCACTTGCATTCCAGGATACTGACATCTCTGGCAGGAAGAAACACAAAACACTAGTACTTAGCATAGTACTGATGCATATCAAATAGCCAGAATAGGTTTATCTGACCTGGGAACAGAGATCAGCGATTCACAAGAAAATGTAGAAATTATTTAATGATGATTATTATGCGGGAGAGACACTTTTTCTTTCTTTCTGTAAAATATGGGAATAACTTTATTTTTAGGAAAAATAGCGAACATCATCAACTCACCTGATATTAAAGGCTGAGAGGAAGTCTGGTAACACATTTATTACAATTTACAAATCATCCAGATCTCATTCTTATTACATATATTTGATATCTGTATGCTCTACATACACTTGATATTTATAACTCAGAGCCATCAAGCAAAAAATACACTTCCTGTAGTTTCATGGCACTACACAACTCCCTTAGAGCAGTAACACTGCACATGTAAGGCTGATGTATTAAGAAGCCTTGCTCAATCTAAGATCACATCTGTATTAGACTGGGTAATTTTCTCTTTTAGCATTAGTTTGTTCTCCTTAGAAGTTTTCTAGAAACAACATCAGGTCATTAAATTTTTTTAGAATAAACAGTTACCTTTTTTTTTTAAATAAATATATGGATTTATTGTGTATGAATGTATTTCTTTGGCTATCAACCACACACACATTTTAGAAAATTCATGATACTAGAAAACCTGACCACAGATATGTTCTATGCCCAAAGCAACAAGACTCAGTGTTGTACTGATCCTCTGCACTGCTGTTGTTTTCACCTCCTTTTCCCTTAAGATATTTATATTAATTTTTACTCAGAGTTTGTATTCTGTCTTCAGGTCTTTTTAATCTTGACCCTTTCTTCATCTCCTTTCAATTTAAACTGATTCATTCTTCCTCTTTGATGTGTTATTGTCTCCCAGGACACTGACTCTGTGCAAGAATTATTCCTAAGGATGTTAACAATCTCAAACTGATGGATGTGAATAACTAGTCAGAGCAAACTGTATGACATTTAATGGACTTCTCCTGCAGAAATTCAGATAATCTACAAAAAAGAGACACATTTCACATATGAGTTTAAAACAAATAATCTTCTCCATATAAATAAAACAATTTTTGTTATTTACATTACTAAATGCAGTAACCATTTTTTCTATTGCAAATGAAAGCATGATTTAATTAATATTTTATAAATTCTATCTTTCACACTGAGAAAAACAAACACTACGTTTATCAGCATGAACTACCTTTAGAAGTCCCACATTTCTTTCACTGCTAATTTAATCTGCAATGATTACCAGCTCTTTACTGCTCTCTGTATGTGTGCTTAGGTTTCTCATTAAAAAACCCTCAAAACACAAATCCCACCATCACTTAGCTTCTAACAAGAAAAATCTAAAACTTTGCTTGTTTCACTAATAACCCTCATAACTAGCTCTTTTCTGTGATGTTCTATGTGGCTGTACTTTAGTCTCATCATTTTCTCTAAACCTTTTAATCATCTTCTGCTGTTTCCCGCTATGGTGTTTTTTCTTTTTCCTCCATATGCTGCAGAGCAAGTTCCCTTTCCTTAATGAGAGACAAAAACAGCTATGTCAGAAGTCTTTACAGATTCATACTGTCTAAAACATATCAAAATAATTACACCGATAAAGTGTATTAAAAAATACAGACAGTATAATAACCTCTTGTTTTATGTTGGCTTTCAATGGTCAGCTAGGACTAGTCAGAAATACAACATTTAGCAGTAGTGACAAAAATATTAGTATAATTTTAGGACTCAAAGACCTAACACCTTAATTTAGTATATTCCACTGAACCAGAAATTGATGCTGCTTAACAAAAACATTAAAGGTAATTTTAAAGATCAGCATTCCTGAAACCACTATGGTTAGACCTACATCTTCTTTACCCAGAGAGTACAATGTAGTTTAATTCTGGACTATATGATTATAATTTTAACTATAATTTTAGCTAT
>VYZP01063136.1:0-15263 GCA_013400635.1 Hypocryptadius cinnamomeus
GGGCCGGGCCGGGCTGGGCAGCTCAGGGAGCACCATGGAGGGAGAGAAACCCTTCTTCACCCAGATCCTCCCCTAGCAGGGCAGCAGGAGGTGCTCCAGCCTGCGGACTGTCCCCTCAGCCCCGTGGTGTCACCTCTCGGACACATCACCCCTGTGGTTGCCCAGCTGTGTGGTGGATACCTGAGCTGGCCCTCAATCCCCTTTTTGGGCTTTTAGGGTCTCAGCCTTTCTGTTTCATTCTGGGGAGCCACATAGCCTCTCTCTGTGGCACAGCCCCTTGTCCCCTTCCTGGGACACAGTGCTTCTCTTCACTCTGAGGACCTGCTTGTGGGACAGCAAGGTCCCCAGCGAGCCTGGCTGGATGTGATGGGGGTAAGGCCTCCATCCCTGGAAAGCATCCCAGGGCCAGGGTGGTAGAGTCCTACAGCATGTGGTGGGCACTTGTCACTGCTGTCCCCAAGTCTCCATGCCCATAGGGAGCTGATTTATGTCTGGGCCAGCCTGACTGACCTCCTGCTTGGGCTCAGGCATTATAACTAATGGCAGGTCAGTGGAGCTACAGCTAAAGTGAAGTGGCTGGTACGGGTCAGGGAGGGGGGGATGCAAAACAGGGGGTGCTGAGGATCCCAGTTCCAACAGCACAGCTGCCCAGAGCAGTGAACAGCAGGGGTGAAGCAGGTGTGCTCCCAGTACACACCCTCCACCCTATCCCCTGCTCCTGAGCTCTCTTTCTGACCATCCTCTCCTGTTTTAACCACAGGATGTTCTGGGTCAGTGGTATAAAGCCTGGAGAAGTGGCTCCTTGTTGGGGGAAAACTGAAGCACACATGGACTGATGGTTTCATGAACATCAACTGCAGAGCCAGGGAGGGCACCAGGTATCTGAGCCCAGCTCCTGCCCAGGACTCAGGGTGCGGAACCAGGAGGACCTGATACAGGTAAAGCAGAGGGCAGTGCCACAGTTGGTGGCCTGAAATGTCCCCTTTGGTCTGTTGTTCTCACCTTCTGCTTGATCCATGAGCCTTAGGGTGCAGAAATCTCCTGTGGGGGGTACACCCCTCCTGTTCCCTCGTGACAGGTTTGCCTCCAGGTCCCAGACCCCCGGTGTGCACGGCCCCTGTGTCACTCAGCCCCACCTCAGCATACTCCCTGTGTGTTTTAGCAGTAAGCCCTCTTTTTTTTCCCAGCTGGAGTGGATGACCAGCCCAGCATCCAGCCAGGCTATGGGAGCTGAGCTTTGGGGACAGCTACATCAGCTGCCACCCCAGTCCCTGCCTGCACCAAACTGCTGAGGTGAGACCTGAACATGACTGTAAACCTGGATATTCATGTACCCACCAGGCAGCTGCTCCACTTCCTGGGATGATGCCAGCCCGACCTGCCAGCCTAGGTGGTACAAGCTGGTTGAGGGGAGCCCTTGGGGGTGCAATAAAAGACACCCAATGCCACTCCTGGCCACACACACTGCCTTCTGTCCAGCAGTAAGGGAGAACATTTTTGCTGGCACCCTGCCTTTGCTCTCTGCTTGGGAAGGGGGAGAACAGCAAAACATATCTGAGTAGGGCATTAAGGACTTTCCCAGGGATAAGCTGTATCTGCCTGCCTGTGCTGGGATGGGCTCATTTTTGGTGACAGTACAGCCAAGGGCTGGGGTGTGCAGGCTGCCAACCCCCTGGCTGGGCAGGCAGGGCTCTGTGAGCCTCTCCTGGCACTGCCTGGCCATCCCACAGGTGCAGTGGATCTGTCACAATCCTGCCAGGCTCCTGCTGATGGTCACAAACTGAAGGGTGTGCTGGTGTCCAGACTGCCACTTGTGCTTTCCACCTGGTAGCACACATTTCTGCTCCCATTTCTCAGCCAAGGCATATTACTGACTTTGCAAGGCTGCAGTGAGAGCTCCCATCCTTCCAAGCAACTCCTCCCCAACAAGTTTGTCAAGTCCTCCACATGACCCCTTTGTGGGTTGCTCTTGCAATGTTACAGGGGTGATTTATCTTTTTTAGGGTCCTTCTTAGGGCTAAGCTGGGTTCAGGCAGCAGCAGCTTGAGGCCAATGCTTAAGCATCACCCTTGAGCACTGGCCTCTGACAGGTCCAGGTTCAGCATCCAAAGCTCATCCCAGCTGTGGAAGCAAGTCCCTTGGTTGAACCTGCTGCTAAAACAGGAACTTGGTGCATTCCCAGCTGGCTCTCAGCAAAGGTGATTTGTTCAAAATAATTTCCATGGCCTCTGCACTTACTTTCGCTGCTGGATCCAGGAGAGCAGGTTTAATCTAGGCTGCTAGGCAGCACCAGAGGCTGTTTCATCCAGAAGCAGCTATTGGAAGATTTTGCTCAGCTCTCATTCTGAATAGGTCTAAAATTGGATCTGGGGTACAAAAGTTGATGAGCAACAGATAGGTGAGTCTGGCTTCAGATTAGCAGCTTTTACAAACAGAGCTGGGATACTCTCACTGACAGTGGTTGCCATTTGGGATCAGTTTTGCTCCAGCAATATTTCAAATTTGTCAAAGCCCCTTTGAAAGCCTGGGCAGGTGAAAGGAGCATGGGGAGCTGTAATAAGTGTAAGCCTTAAAAAACTTCCTGAAATTACCAATAAATCCCCCAGGACATGACAGGAGTCATTCAGGGATCTTTCCTGAACAAGCCTAGCTCTCTGTTGAAAAGTACTTTCAAAAGCATGTTCAGAGCAGCACAATGTGGTTCCCAGGAAGGGAGTAGCCCTTGTCCAAGCCTCCTTCTCCATCACCCAAGGACAATGGCATTCCCTGACAGGTCCCTGTGCCACTTGCTCCCCATACCTTGCTGTGTCCTGCCTGGAATTATTAAGATATATGGCACAAAGCCAAATAAATGGAGAACCTGAGCCTACAGACTGCCTGGCATGAGGTAAATACGTGCTGGATCTGGCCAGGACCTGCAGCAGGAGATGCTGCTCTGTGCTATCCTGTGGGGTGTAGGGTGTGTGGGGGGCTGCATCCCCTTGGCACCACCTTCATCAGGTCTGGTGAGGGCTGGAGGTTGCCCAGACCTTCCCTGCATGTAGAAAAGATGGGAAAACTCCATTGGTGTGCCCCCTCAGCACATCTGCAAGGTGCAATCAGGGATAGGTCCAGCTGCACAGAAGGGCCCTGGTGGCAGTGCCACTGCTCCTCTCTCAGGAGCTGGACTGGAGGAGCTGTTGGGTGTCTCCACAGCCCACTGAGACACCCCACAAGTCTGACTCACATCTGTGAGTGCTCTTCAGATCTCCAGGGAGAGGACAGGGAATGAGTTGTCACTTGCACATCTCTTTCTCCCGGTGAAAACACCCAAGGAGGCTGGGGATGTGGGGTGGGCAGAGGTGGAGAGGGGGACCAGACCTACCTCCTTGCTGGGGAGCTGGAGGGGGTGAGGGGTGTGCAGGCAGCTGGTGGCAGTGGGGAGGTGTGGGGACAGTGGGGAAAGTGCCTGCCTGCACAGACTGGGCACCCCATCTGGGTTGTGGGGTGTTTATCCTCACTGTGCACCCCTGGCAGGGGCTGACTCCTCCTTTCCCCCAGCAGGTGCTCCCACCTCAGTGACGGCTGTGGTCATGTCCTTGTCACCAAGGGCACAGCCCTGTGTGCTCAGTGGGTGTGGACACACAGAACTCCTGGAGGGACTGACCCCCCCACAGCTGCCTTCTCCCATCCTGTCCGAAAGCAAGTGACTGCTTCCCATGAGCATCCCACGGACCCCTGTTCAGCCCCGTCAATGGCCACCCCCTCTGTGTCCCCACAGGACCCGGTGATCAGTATTGGTGTCCCTGCTCCACGGCGGCTGAGCCTCTTCCCAGGGTGACACTGTCCCGCCCGTCCCCTCTCTGCCGCGCAGCGCTCCCCCCGCCACTTCACATGCTGCAGCAGATGGTGGAGGTGACATTTGTCTCCAAGTGACGCATTTGACGGTGGCCGTGTCCCCCCTCCTCCCTTCGCCCTGGATGGGGGAACCTTGAGCCCACCTGGCAGAGGCAAGAAGGGCAGGCAGGCTGAGGGGTCCCCCAGCCCCCACCCGTCCTGCACACCCCCAGACATCTGCACTGCTTGTCCATCTGCATCCCCACCAAGGCCCTCTCCCAAGGCTCTGGGGCACCAGGACATCTGGGGGACATCGTCCCTGAGGGCGAGTGCCCATCACCGTGGGGCGTTTGAGGGGGGGACTGGGTGGGAGCCGGGCGCCAGGGACTCCTGTTCATTCTCCGTTTTCTGCCTTAATTAGAACCCGGAGAGACCAGGCGAAATCGCATTAGCGCGGGGCCCCGGTGCGCTGAGCCATCCATCTTTTTTTATTACAGCGTAATGGGGCTGCTCGCGAGGCGCCGTGCGATTTGTCACAGGCCTCGTTCCCTGATAACGGGCATTTGTCATCACTTTCTTCCCGTGTTAATGTCATCATCGGCGAGCTGACAGGCAGACCCGTTGAGGGAGCGCTGGCGACAGACCACATCCGTCAACCTAATATTTCCATGGCTGTGGGGATCAGCCGGGCTGCGAACACACATTAAAGCGCTTATGAGGGGAGGGGAAAAAAGAAAGGGGGGTTTTCATTAATTAAAATGTTAGTGTGAGAGTGTGAGCGTGTGAGCGTGTGAGCGTGTGAGCGGGTGGCACTGCGTGGGGACGGGAGGCCGCGGCGTGGGAGGGCGCGGGGCGGGGCGGGTGCGGCGTGGTGGCCTTTTAACGGAGCTCACATCAGCTCCTGAAACCCATTTAAAAGATATTTGGGACTGGGGAATCAGCGGTGAGCACGGTGGAAAGGTCATTGTTAATAAGGGAGAGCACATGGGAGCACGTGGGGAGGGCGCAGGCATGGCCAGTGGAGGATGGAGGAGATTGTCATTCCCCTGGAGCGGGGGCGTGTTTGTCCCTCCGGGAATAGTTGGGTCACTTCTGTCATGAAGTGAGTGGCCTCAAATCTACATGGCAGAAGGATGAGGTAGGGGGAACCCCCCTGCCGTGGGGTTGCTCCATAGTTGGCCAAGGGTAGGAGTGGGGTGTGGGATGGGCTGTGGGGCTGCAGCCCCCGCAAACAGGGGTTTGGGACAGGGCTCTGCAGCTGCAAGATGGGCTCGTGGCAGAAGCCTAGAGGGTCAAACCTGAGAGATGTCCCCTCTAAGCAATCAGTGAGGAGATCTGCCCTGGTCCTGAGGCCATTTAGTGGCAAGGGGGCCCAGGTCCCCACCCCAGAATGTGTGGCTGTTGCCATGAAAATGGGTGGTGGTGGCTGGGAGGAGCAGGTGTGTGGTATCTTTGGTTTTCGTGGCAGTGGGACTTTGTTTTCTCAACTTTTCTGGGGTTCCTATGTCATACAGAACAGGAAGGCTTGGTGAGTCGCTTTTTTTTTCTCTTTTTTTTTTCTAAAATTTTTTTCCTTTAATTATCTTTAATTATCTTTTTTGGGGGTTTTTGAAGATTTGGGCATGGGCATCTCAGTCAAATCTACCCAGCTCCCATGATGTACTAGTACAACCCCAATTAGCACAGCAAAATATGACTCCAGGAGCCCTTACACAAATGAGAGCAAAGATGGTGCTTTCTCTGCTCAAATCCATCCTCAGGTTCCCTGGGAAAATCCCCTGATGCTCCCAACCTGTGGCAGGACACAGTGCTAGAAGAACAGGCCATGGCAGGGTCCAGGCAGGCGTGGGCAGTGCTGAAACCCTGCTGAGTGCAGACAGGGGGCTCACGGTTTGAAAATGTGGCTGCACAGAGCCTTCACCCCCATGTCCCCCATCCCAGGGATGGTCAAGGGCAGCCTGTGAAGAAAAACATGTCCCATAGCCCAGGAAAGCTCAAGACTCTCTTTTATTGTTTTTCTTCTTTTTCTTCTCTTCTGTCCTTCCTTGTTGCAGTCATAGGCTCTGTGCGTGGGAAAGTCAGATTTGGGATGAGTGTGGGGTGTTTTTAGAGACCTGGGTTCTTTATATATGTGCACATGAGCACACCCTGCAGCACACACACCCCCATAAGTCATTTCTGTAAGTGCACCCCAGCCTTTGGCTCACTGGTGAGCACTGAGGATGGGTAGATCTGGGAGGGGGTGGTTTTCTCCAGATGCTGGTGGGGAAACTGAGGCATGGAGCAAGGTTTTGCAGTCCTCATCCACGCCGTGGGTCATGCACATCAAACAGGTCATCCCATCACCATCACCAGCAACATCCAACAAGTCTGCAGACATCAGGGAAAAGGAAAGTCTGCAGGAAATTTTCTTAGGACTACTCAGCAGTGGTCAGGCTCCCAACTCCGTGCCATCCCCAACACCCCCGGCAGCAAACCCTGCCACCAAACCTCCCTGCACTCCACTCCCCGCCATAAATCACTGCCCTCCATTGGCCGAGGACCTTTTAAAAAGGATTTATTAGGGGGGATTTAAGCGCAGGCAGCGCTACGGTTTCATAAATCGAAAGGCAATAGCGCTCATCGTTACCGGCCCGCTCGGGGGGGGGCACCTCTGCTCCCCCCGCTCCCACGGCCCTGGAACAGCTCCTCCCCGGCACCGCTGCCTCCGCCGCTCCCCTTCCTCCCCGTCTGTGGAGACCGCGAGTGTGGAAAATCCCCAGACAGGGAGTGTAAATGCTTGTTCTTTGTAAATGAAGAACATAATTAACATTAAATTAAGGTAATACAAATGAAGACAACACAGAGCCTGACAGGATGAGTGTTTGGGGAGGCAGTAGAGAGAAGTGATTCATATTTTTAATTTACTGTACAAATAGACTAGCAGGGCTGGGGGGAAAAGGGCCATCCAAGTGGAGTGGGGAT
The DNA here is from genome assembly GCA_013400635.1 of Hypocryptadius cinnamomeus. Taxonomy (NCBI): domain Eukaryota; kingdom Metazoa; phylum Chordata; class Aves; order Passeriformes; family Zosteropidae; genus Hypocryptadius; species Hypocryptadius cinnamomeus. The sequence goes on from VYZP01063136.1 coordinate 6,781, forward strand.
TTTTTTTTTTCCCACTGTTGTTTTGCTGTGCTTTAAGCACACAATGACTATTAAAGTCAACTGCCCATATAATAGGACATCTCCTACATGACTGCTCTCCGAGAGGCAGCTTGCTGTAGCAATAAATTCTGGGAGTGCCATCTGCTGGTGTGCACCCTCCGCCGGGCACCCTCGCTCCGGCCACCCCGCCCGGACAAGTCCTGGCACCCCACAATTGCTGCAGAGACCTGCAGAGTACCAGCCACGGGCCTGCAGGCATCCATACAGAATTATTATACTTCTCATAGGGTAAGAAACACTTTCCCCCACCCAATTGTAAATATTTTTCATTATATATATATTTTTTTTTCTGAAGTTGAGTGGGCATTGTTGATGCCGGGGAAATATTTAAGGCTTTTAAAAGATACGAATCACTGTTCTCCACCCCTCTAAAATGCTGGGTTTCAGCTGAGTGCCTGCTACCCAGAACACAGAAAAAAAACCCCATTTTAGCTTTTTACCTGCAGAAAGACTGTTGATCAGTCCATGAGAACTGCAGGCTGGACCTGGCTCTGCACTTTAAGGAGATGAGAGCTGTGGTTTCAGCCTGGGGAGGCCTCGCTGGGGGATGACTTTCAGCCATGAGGGAGGCAGGTTTATCATAGCACTAAAGTGTCCATGGGGCTGTGACACCTGGAATGGGCACACCTACACTGCCTCTGTGTCCTTGTTCCATTCCCTGGGAAACTCCTGACACCACCAGGCAAAGGAAAAACAAAAGAAGGTGCCAAGAGGACCCATTCCTTAATGAAATCATCCTTCCCAGGCAGAAGGTGACCTGGGATGGTGCTGAAAGATTCCTCTGCTATGTCAAAACAGGAGAGGAATTTTCACCTTTTGGTGGTGGGGATGTCCTAATTTTGGGCATGCAATCTTTTCCCTCTGGGTGACTTGTATCCTGGCAGTTATTACTGTGAGCAGTGCCCATGGGTCCAGGGCAGCCACTTGGGCAACTTGCCCTTGAAAACTTCTAGGGATGGGGCATCCACTACTTCTCTGGGCAGCCTGTTCCTGTGCCTCACCACTCTCAAGAATTTCTCCCTAATCTGATATAAACCTGCTTTTTGTCAGTTTAAACAATTCTCCCTTGTCCTATCACTGCATGCCCTTCTACCAAGTCCCTTCCCAGTTTCTTGCAGCCCTTTATCCAGTGAAACCTCCCCAGAGCCTTCTTTTCTCCCAGCTAAACAACCTCAGCTCTCTCACCCTGTCTTCATAGGAGAGGTGCTCCAGCACTCTGAGCATCTTCATGGCCTCCTCTGGACTTGTTCCAGCAGGCCCATGTCCTTCCTGTGCTGAGGACCCCAGAGGTGGACACAGCATTCCTGCTGGGAATCACTGGAGTGTACTAGAGGGACAGAATCCCTTGACCTATTGGTCAGACCTGTGATGCAGCCCAGGACATGATTGGCTTCCTGGGCTGCAGGCATGGATTGCAGGGTCATGTCAAGCCTCTCATCCACCTCCAAGTCCCTGAATCAGTCCCTGAACCCCTTAATACATCCGGGGCCCAGGCTGCAAACACGGGGTCTGTTTCCAAACTGAGCTGACCCCAGGCAATGCTCCCTGTGTCCAGCACCCTTCTCCCCTGGCTGCTAAGCTGGGAGCATGGACAATCTTAGTGAGACAAGAGGCAGGGACCAATTCTGCACCAGCCTCTCTGGGGCAACACGGTGCTGCCCCAGCACCGCTTTTTCCACATGGAATATGGGAGGAGGTGGAGCACACAGGAACCCACCTCAGTCAAAACTGGCCCCTGATGGAGCTCTGCAGTCAGGTGAGATTTGTGGGGAGCGAAGGCATCGCTGTTGCAGGGACAGGGACAGTTTGCTGTTAGAACACCTGGTGAAACCAGTGCGAGAAGGGTTCAGCCTCAAAGGCTTGGTGGATGCTCAGGATCCACCCTCCTGGAGCCCATCTCTGCTGGAGCCATAGGGACTCAGGGCACTGGCAGGGTGTGAGTGCTCTGTGGCGTGTCTGACCATGCTCTGCGGCCACTTGTGGCCTCACCAATCCCCAGAGATTGCACAGGGACACCAGGGTGTGTCCAGCAAGCCTTCATCAGCTTTCCAGTTGGGATGTCACCATTCACCTTGAACCAGGTGAGCTCTAGCCTAGAGAGCTTCCATGGAGGACCTGCAGATATCCAGTGATGGGCCATGACCATTTCCTTGAGGACCACCATTCAAAGCACCTGGAGAGTTCGAACCAGGGTCTTCTCTCCCATTCCACATTGTCCAGGGCTGAGCCCCAGCCCTCCATGTGAATACCTCAGCCTTGAACCCACCCAGCCTTTAGCACTGGGCACACCAGGAGAAGGCACTTGTGCATTTGGAGCGAGCCAGCTTCATCTTTGTTTGTGCAAACCTTAGAGGATCAGCAGCAGTTCCAGCTGTCCAAGTAATTTCTCAGACTCTTCTTTGCACCTTCTCCAGTTTTGCAAGGTCTACTTGGACACTACTAGAGAATACAGCCTCATCCTCACCAGACAGAAGCAGTACTTTTGGAGGCCTCAATCCAGGGAGCTGGATTTTAACATGGGGAAGCAGCTTTGGACATGGAAAAGCAGCTCAGAGCTCACCCAGCCATATCCTTCCTGAGAAGCCTGCAGTGGAGCAGCTGGGAAGGCCTCCTTGGCAAGACAGGCAGAGAGGAAGCCCAAATCCCTCTTTTGCAAGAGTACCAGGTCAGTGGCATGGGGCAGTTTGAACTACAACCCCCACCAAAAAATCTTGCCCCAACAGCCTCAGAAAAAACAGATGACATGCCAGTGTTCCATGAGCATGGGGGTTCCTCACCCTCAGGCCCTGATGGAAAAGAGGATGGACATGTCCTTTGACATGGTACCCTCAAACGAGTCCCCAGGAACAAATGCATCCAAAGGACACCATAGCATTTTTCCAGTGACCCCCAGTCCTTGGAATGAGGGCACTTCTAGCTCTGGTGGTATCTGAAACCATGACAGAAATGGGTCCTGACCCCACATTTCCCAGGTCTGCCCCATCTCACTGGCCACTTAGAGCAGTCCTTTGCCATAAGGCTACATTCCGAATCCCTGGCTATGCCAGGACCCCAGGAATGGGGGGCCGGTCCCAGGGGGGCCATTGCCTCACACAGCGAGGGCAGGGGGCATCCTCCAAGCTGCCCCACATGCTGGGTGGGAGAGATAGATAAATACCAGAATAAATAAATACAAGTGGCAAAGAGGCCTGAAATGATGCTGTCGTTTGCTGGGAATGAGAGACACAAGTGTAATTTAGGTTTTGATATTATCAAAGTCTCGCTGCTCTAAAACAGCAGGGCACTCAGTGCCTCATTAATAAAGGATAAACTTGGAGTCTATTTACAATGCACTTTTTGGGGTTATTTACACTCCATTATACATATGTAATGCTGCACATATTTACCGCTCTGTTCTGCTGCCGAGAGCGGAGTCGGGAGGAGGCGGAGTGGGAGCGCCGGGGCTGCGGAGCCTGACCCTGCTCTGGCTGCTGTCCTTAAACGGCTCAGCATGCAGCAGAGCCCCAGGCTGGTGATGAGCATGGAAGGGATAGGAGCAGGCACTGGGCACCCAGTATGGCCCAGTCCCTGTCCCCACGGGTCCAGCACCCACACACACCCAGAGGCGCCCTGAGGCTTTGCCAAGGGATGCAGGAAGGGCTCCTCACTAAGTGACCACAAACACCAAACACCAAGCTGTGGACTGTCATGGAGAGGGAAACTGGAAAAAAAAAAAAAAAAAAAAAAAAAAGCTAAATTATTTGCAACAAAATTATGTTTGTGCTGGCATGAGAGTGTTTTGGCCACACAGCCCTCCCCCCTACCTGGGCTTACCTCTCACCAGAACAAAATGTTGTAGTTTTCCTGCAAATGACAGCTCCTGGAGGGTCTGGGAACCCCATGGTCTACCATGGTATTTGTGGGAGCTGCTGGGGGGGTCCTGGGACACAGAACAGCTTCTCCCTCCAAACACACCCCCCAGGATTCAGGACAGAGACACGGGAGAGGTTGTGCTTGGAGAGCACCTTGGGGTCACAGCAATTCACAGGGTGCAGTAAGGGGATGAGGGTGTATCCTGGATCCCTTTGTCCTCCAGGGACTTTGGGAGTGTGCAGAGTTCCCATGGGAGCACTCTGTGGGGCCAGCACATGAGGGAAGGTACCAAGGGCTTCCAGCAGCCTGTGGAGGGGCACAGTGGCTGGACAGTCACCCCCAGCTCAGAGCTGCCCCACGTCCCTTCTGCAACAGCCTCCAACTTTGCATCACCAGCTTGGGGTGAGATGCAAGAGCCTGGGAGCCATCCTGACCACCCTTCCTAGAAAATGTGGGGTGACTTTGACCTTTCCAGCCAGTTACAGTGGGGAGGAGGACAAGCTCCTCTTCCCATTCTGCTCTTCCCTGGTGCTGGAGAAGCACCCGCCCATTCCAGCACACTCCTGCTTGCTGCCATTCCAGGCTAAACTTGCCAAACAATGGCTCTGGTGGCAATGCCCTTTATTAAACAGCTCATGCCAGAAGCTCCTGCCAAGGCCCCATACCCAGGAGCAATGAGAACCCCCCTGCTTCAGGAGGTCCCCTTGACTCTGTGGGAGCATCTCTTCCAGCATGGGGATCATGCCCAGCAGTCAGTGCAACCTTGGTGCATCAGTGGGGCTCATGCAGGACCCGGACTGTGCCATGGAGAGATGTCCTGGGAGACCCAGAGGTGACCAGGTTGGAACAAATTGGCCCCCACATCCTTCCCCAGCCCCGAGCCTCCTCCACCATCCCCATCCCCCCCAGCCCACTCAGATCAGGGCAGGCTGGAGCCTGAGCCCTCCAGGGAGCTGCTCTCCAAAGCCCCGTAGCCATCGAGCTTCATCATCCCAATGAGGTGGGCTGGCGCGGAGAGGACGGAGCGGCGCGTGGTGAAGATGTGGCTGATCTCCATGAAGGTTTTGTTCTTGGTCTCGGGGATGACAAGGTACACGTACAGGGCCACCAGCAGGCAGACACCACAGAAAACCAGGTAGCAAAAGGCACCGGCCGACATCTGGGGACAAGAGCAGGATGAGGCAGAGAGCCAGGCACTCCCAAACTGGGCGTGGCACGAGGCAGTGTCCCCTGCCATCACCCTGCCCTGGGCTGCTCTGTCCAGCACTGAGCTGAGCCAAGAGCACAGGCATCCCTGCCTTGGCACCCCATCCTGCGAGAGCAGCAGGGCTGTGTCCGTTCCCTCCCTCTCCCAGGGCCCCTCTGAACTGGTACCTGCAAGAAGGGGAAGATGAAGCCGACGGCGAAGTTGCAGAGCCAGTTGAGAGAGCCCCCCACGATGTAGGCAGCCGGGCGGTGTGACTGCGTGAAGAGCTCAGCTGTCATCAGGAAGGGGACACCAGCTACACAGGGAGGGGACACATCAAGGGTATGGAGGACAGGGTGACCCAGGTACCCCTGGGGTCAACAGGTTCTGCCCACCTCAGTCCTGTGGCCAAAGGGCTGGAGCCCAGCAAGACTCATGGTTCAAACTGGTGGTGCTGGGAGAGCTGGAGGAGACAGGGAGTGTGGTGGAGCAGTGTCCTCCCCTTGGTCTCCCTTGGGATATGTCTTGGGAGGGGGTGATGTCCCCCTGCCATACCACACTGGCACACTGCTGGGTGCTCAGGCCCGTTCCCCAGTTTTCATGACTGGGAAGTTTCAGACTGAGTCAAAATAAAGGTGGAACATTTCATGTGGATCCTCGTTTTCCAAAAATGTTTCTAAATGCTGATATACTAAATCTCATAGAGATCACAGGCATAGAGAAACATCTTCCTGGCACCCTCCATAATGCCCTTTCCAGACTCCCTTGATCAAAACAGTTCAGAAAACTTCCTTCTATCAGTCAGCTTCTCTTGCCACTGTGACTGATTCAGGGAGGAAAGAAGCAACCGCTTCTCTGAGCATCAGAATCTCCCACAGGACACAGAAATGCCATTTTCCAACCTGCTTTTCCCATGTAGAGTGAAAAAACCCAGAATGTATGGAAGTGGTTTCCCAAGCCAACTTGTAAGTGGTCTGAAAACTGGACACAGGGTTTGGCTATTTCTTCTAGAAGGACTTAGCCTCTCCAGCCAAGTGTCACTGAGCCAGAAGTCCTGAGTCCCAGGACTGTCCCTGTGTTGGGGGGCAGGATCCGAGGTCCAGAGTACATTCCAAGACACACAGGAATCAGGCAAGGGATTGTTTTTGATATGGTGACATCCCTGGAGTCCCAGCTGCCTGAAACAGGGCTGGCTGGACCTCTTTATAAATGCAGGAAAAAGATGAACCAAAAACCAAGTGTAAGAAGTGAGGGAGGAGTGGGGCCCCTGACAGACTCTTACTCACAGCTCGCCCAGAACAGAGATATATATTTTTTTTTGTTTTAAAACTCCTATTCATCATTGTTTGTGAACAATGAGCCATTAAAATCCTAATTAAAGATGTAATTACAGTGAATAAAGTCTGGGCTGAGGATGAATTATAGATCTGTTAAGAGCTCTGCTAATACATCAACTGGGTAAACCAGTCCAGGTTTCACTCCTGGCTGTTGGAGCCTGCACTCGATTAGGGGCAGGATGATTCTCACCAGCTGCACTGTGATAGGAGTGGTGACACCTCCACAGAGGTCTGGGGAAAGCTGCCAGGGCTTTCACTCTGCTTCCTCCTGGAGCGTGGCCCAGCAGGAGGAGGTAGAGTGTGCCCTGGGGATGTGTGGGGCTGGAAGGGTTTGTGGTGGGGTTTCACTTGGGGGTACAGCACCATGAACCAGGGCTGGACCATGGGGATGGGGCCAAGGCTCAGGTCCTGTCACCTGCCTGCAAACCCTGCTGGTCTCCCAGAGCCCCCAGTCCCACCCCACTGCTCCCCACTCCCGCAGCCCCAGACCCACCTGGTCCCATGCAGAAGCCAGCGATGATGCCGACCACGCAGGCAACGCTGACGTAGCGCATCCAGGGCAGGGCGGCCTGCGAGGGGACACTGAGCTGGGGAGGCTGCTGGGGGCTGGCCCTGAGCTTCACACCCAGCACCCCTGGGACACGGCTTCAGGCCTGCCCTCGGCTTGGTGGTGGTGGCTCTTGGGGACAGCGGCCACACAGGACACATTGGTGAGATGCAGACAAGCAATGGGTGCTTGGGGTAAAGCTGGTGAGGGTCAGCCTCAGCCAGGCCCAGCAGCTCGTGATGTTGCAGTATCCCCAGAGCCATGGGAACATCCTCTGGAAGCAGACAGCAGGAGAAGGACCCTTCACCTGCCCTGGCATTTCACAGCTGCCTCCCTGGGAACAACTATTTCTGGAAAAAAGCTACCAGAAGCAGCAGGATTTTTCTCATATGTATTTGTATTTTCTTTTTTTTTGTTGTTCTTGGTGCTAAATTTAGCTTCTCTTTAACTTTGAAGGGAAAACATGACTTGGAAGAGCCAGCTCACCTCTCATTTCCACGCATGCTCCTTCCCCCAGGATTCTACCCCATCCCTCCACCACTGAGCCCCAGATGATGGCCCAGGGGGTGGCAGTGGCCAGGCCCTACCTGCAGCAGCAGGGAGATGGTGATGCCAGCTGAGCAGACACCCATGGCACAGAAGCCAGTGATGATGAGGGGCCGCCGGCCCACCCTCTCGATGGTGAAGCACTGCCAAGAGAGAGCAGAGACTGACACGGTGTTGGGGAGCTCCAGGGTGGATGGGACCACCCCTGAACCCCAGATCCAGATGTAGGTGGCAGGATGCTCCTGGTGGCATCTGGGGATTGGGGGCAACCCGAGCTCAGAGTTCCAGGGTTGGGGCTGGGGCATGGAAAGTGCCAGGGGGGAGCATGCATGGGGCAGGAGATGGGTCCCACAGAGCAGGGGTTAGGGTGCAGGGTTGGGGATAGCTGGGGTGACTCACAAGCCACATTGGCATCAGTGCCAGGCGGAGGTGCTGGGGAATGGGGTGTTTGTGGGGGAGTGGGCACAGCAGGGTGTGGGCAGGCAGCGCAGCGGCAGTGGGAGCAGGCAGGGTATTGACAGCAGAACAAATGCCTGTAATTTTATAACCAATCTCAGCATGTCCATCAGGGGCCATTTGTGGGGCTGCTCCCAAGCAATCTGGCTCTATGCTGGACGACTTCTGGGGGGGCTGGGACACCCCCACAGAAAGGGAAGGGGAGTAGGGGGTACCCTTCAGAGAGGCAGGGGACCCTATTCTACTCTGGATTGGGCTATGAAAGCGGGGAGAAGCCCCCCACTCATTCCCTCTTTCCTGGAAGCAGCCACCCCCATCCATCTCTGTAATTGTCAGGGAGTGGATTTAGTGCCGGGTGGCTTGGGCTGGCCCTGGGTGACACTTGCAGATGGGACAAGGGCTATAAATCTGCCTGGCCCAGTGCTAACTCTCCAGCTAAATGAGGGCTGGCTGGGGGGGGCCAGGGCTGCTAGCCTGGGGCCAGGCTAGTGCTTGGCTG
>VYZP01063137.1:5387-32909 GCA_013400635.1 Hypocryptadius cinnamomeus
GGCTGGCGCGGGCGCCCCGGGGAATGGGGAATGCCCGGGCGTGGGACGTGCCCGTGCTGATCCGTGGCTTGGGAGCCGTGCCGCCGTGCCCCGGCCTCGGGCGTGGGAGCGGCAGCAGCGGCCGCCGAGGCTGATGAGTACAAATTGAAAGAGGGGAAATTTAGGCTGGGTGTTGGAGGAAGTTCCTTACTGTGAGGATGGTGAGGCCTCTGGAACAGCAAGGTTGTGAGTGCCCGAGGCCATGGTGGCGTGTAAAGCCGGGCTGGATGAGGCCTTGAGCAGCTGGGCTAGTGGGCGGTGTCCCTGCCCGTGGCAGGAAAGGGGTTGGGACTGGATGCTCGCTAAGGTCCGTTCCAGAGCGTTAACATTCTGTGGATCCGCGATCCCGCCGTGCGGATCCGCAGCGATCCGTGTGATTCGTCAGCCGCCCGACCTCCGCCGTGCTCCTTGGAGCAGGTCCTGCCTCGGCAGTCCATGTGCTCGTCTGAACAGTCGAGTGATTTCTGCCCTTCTCAGAGGGATTAGAAATGCTCCCGGCTGGTTAATGTGAGAAATCCCGTCATGGCAGGTCAAAGCAATGGCTGTAATCTCAGGAATTGCAGGGCTGGTTTCAGGTGCTTTTCTAAACAGCCAAAGCTGTTATTTGAAAGAGGAGGGATTGTCACTCTGCTGTAGCTGTGCCTGTGTTTCCCCTGGGCGCTGGGGTGGCACGGTCACTCCAGCCACACAGGCTGCCCAGGAGAGCCGGTGCCGTGGGAGACCGAGATGGACCTAATTACTGTGTGCCACGTGGTGGTTACTTGGAACTGTCTCTTGGCTCATCACGTCTTGAAAGGAATGACAGATTGGGCATTCAGAGACACTTGGCTTTGCTGACAGATCGTTTTCATCAGCAAATGCCTGTCATAATTCAAAAGATAAATTACCTTTTTTTTCCTTTAGGGAATTGGGCAAGGGCTGTGAGGTGACCTAGACTATGCCTTTGTTCAGGTTATAGGCACAGTTCCAAACCGGTGGGGTCTGGCAGGGACAGGGCCCCAGGAGTATCAGCAGCCTCTGTGATAATGCTCTCCTGCATTGCAGACTGTGGTGTGCATGCTGACCTCAGTTCAGCTGGTGGTAAAGCATCAGTGAGTTCCCCAGAGTGTCACACATGAACTGGGGTTAAAGGCTGTACCCTGCCAGGATGCTCCTCTCCCCAGCCTGGCTGGTCATTAGGAGCACTGTACTTGTCCTGCAGTTAGTCATTCCTCACACTGGAGCTTGTATTAGGAAAATGGTCATGCCTCTGCTTAGCCTTCATCTCAGCTGATGCTCTATCCCAAGTAATTACAAAGAGAGCATGGGGTTCATGTTTCTTGGACTGGCTTACTGTTCCCAAAGAAGTGTTAATGCTTTCTGCTACTGGCTCAGCAGTGGAGCTCTCTGAATCAAATATCTTTTCATTGTTTTAGGCAGAAAGTGAAGCTCAAGATGAGTTTGTTGCTGGCTTTGGGAATCCTCAGTCTGGACTCTACCATGCCTTGCAAGCAGGAAGATGCCACGTGAATTCTGGAGCTACAGAAGTACGTATTTCTTATTGTACTTAAAGGTGTTGAGGGAAGCATCATGAAATCCAGATCAAGAGTTCTGAAGCTGTTTAATGGCTTGCAAAGTCCCTTACAGATAGAAAAAAGAGAAATTTGATTGTATGTAGGGTTAAGAGATTGAAATCTTTACAAAAGGTATTATGGCAGCTATAAAATCTCCTAAGACTTGCTCCCCAGAACAAAGCTGGTGCAGTCCAAGAATCCCAAAGGAGTCGAAAGGGTTTGTATCAGAGAACCTAGTTTTTAACTGGGGAAACATGACTTCTGATTAAAAAAATTCATGGATGTTAGCTGAAACTGAGAGAATTAAGTGAAAAACAATATGTTCAGATGACAATCCATGCTGGCACTTCAGCTGTGTCAGTCTTGGAATATTCCAAAGGGAAAGGTGACTGTGGTAGTGAGCTTTACCTGTAGAAAGATACTCGGCATCTGCGGCTTGAATGTAAGAGAGGGACCTGCATTTTTGTGCCCAAACAGCTGTTTTTCTCTTGGTTGTACTCAATCTGTTCTGTGCTTAGCAGTTAAATGAAGGCTCTGCTTCAGCTTATGGAAGTACAACTCGAGACAAACTTAAGCAATTCCCTTGTATTTAGTACCTGGAAGAAGCAGTCTTGCATAGGCAGGAAACTGCTGGCATAGTGATGATGACCCTTTGCCGTTTACCCAACTGAACGTTGTGATGAGCAATGTTGTATATCTGATGTGCCAGCTAATCAGTAGTTTTTTCCAGTTTGATTTGTTCCTGTCATTTCTGATCTTTATATCTTTTTTTCCAAGGTTCTGTGACATCAGATGACCACCTCCACTGTCTTCCAGCCTTGTGTGTGCGCACAGGGCCAGCAGGAGAATCCACCCACTTGTAGCAGTGTGGGTGTTTAATGAGGTCAGTTGCTTTTTTACTGTCACAGTGCTCAGGCTCCTGCAGGCTGTACTGCCATCCCAGGAAAGCCTGTACTGGCCATGTTGGCTACCATCCTTTCCTTGTGGTACTGCTACAAGTCTTCCAATTTTCAAGAGCTCATGGGAGAAACTGGGGAGAAGCAAGGATAAAATGTGCTCTTTCTACAGAAAATCCATTAATATTACTTCTCAAAAATAGTGATTTATAAAGGAATTCTCTTTCAGTCTACCCTTAAAGAGTAATTTTTCTGGCATAATGATGAGACTTTTGCCGTTTACCCATCTGAATGTTTTTTTGATGTGTATCTTGAGATCTGAAATGCCAGTGAGGGTAATACCTTTGTGTGAGATTAATTAGGGGTACAGGAAACTAACTCATTATTGTTGTTCTTAGCTTGGAAACAGCAGCCTGGAATGTGGAGTTCTAATGCACTTGGAAATGCTTGCATTGCCCTTCCTGCTCGTCAGAAATACTGCTTGGTTCCATAGTACGGCGGGGAGTAGCTGTTCACAGAAAACAAATAATCCTGGAATGAAGTTCAGGGTAGAGTGTCACTCCAGAAGAAGTGGCCTTCTGGGCAGTCTTAGAACTTAGTATCAATTTTTGATTGATATCATTGTATCAGATAAATGGATCAAAAGTGAGTAAGGCAAAGATAAAAATGTGGGAAAATTTGTGTTGTCTGAATGAGTGTGTACAGTGTTAGTGGTGGGTATGAATAAAATCTTGGATTTCTGTTTTCAGTAGCTTATTTTTTTGTTGAGGTTATGGGAGCAATAGCACTCTGATCCTGCTGGATGACATCCTGGGTAGGAGTAACACAAGCCCTAATTATTCAGCTTGTCCAGATTTGACAGGAAGTCTGGACAATTTTACTACAGCTTTTTTATTTAAGGTGTATCTCTTGGATGCAAGGCTTGCTGAGGATTGTGCCTAGTGCTATATCCTTACTAGGAAGATGAAACACAGGAAAGCCCATAGCTGGGGAAGCATAGGGTGCTCCAAACACCTCATGTCCTACCACACATTCTTCATTTGTTCTTACAGTGAGGTAGAGCTGAACTCATTGAGCTACCTGCCTACCAGGTTGTCTAATATTCTTTTACCTAACTGTAGCACTCTACTATCCCCTGCAGTCTATATAAAATAATGTGGAAACACTGGGTTTTGCAGGCTGGGGGGTTTGGTGGGTTTCTTTTGTGGTTTGTTTGTTTGTTTGTAGGCTTTTTTGGTTTGTTTGGGTTTTGGCTGCAGGAGCATCTGGTACCCTTGTCTAATCTCATGTTGCTGTAATGTAAAAAAAGGCACAGAACATGAAGCAGTAGGATAATACTTTTATACATTTCAAAATCTATACACCATGAATAAGTAAAGACTGACTTAAACTGTGAAAAGAAGATTTTTAATGTTAAAACTCCTTAACCATTTGGGTGATACATTTGAAAGGAAGCAACAAGAAAAACTACAGAATTCAGGTAGCTGAAATGAAACATTAGATTCCGAGCTGGTGGTTTAATTTTTACTTGTAGTCTTATTAAAAATCCTGAATTCTAAATCACTCCTTGCTTAGCTGTGAATGGAGAGTGGTAGCCAGGAAGAGAAGTTCTGGTTGGGACTCTATTCTGAAGCCATGCCTTTCCAGGATGAAAACTTCCCTCCTGCCTTCAAATAACTCACAAAACTTGTAATTCAAGTCCTGTCAGCTATGCTTTGTTCCTTGGTAAAACATCACTGAACTGTCTTCTGTTTTTAGTAATTTTGGATTTCTAATTTCTTTGGATTTTTTTTAGTAATTTTTTTTCTGTGTCCTCTGAAAAAGCCAAAGCCTGAGGCTTTACTTAGAGTGGAGTTTTTACTCTTCATTAGTGTTAATGTGAATTCCTGGGCTATAGGCAGCAATAAACTTCAGCAGTTGATGGTGACACTGCATGAGATAAATATCTCTCTGTTGCAGGGAGTTTTCATCACTGAGGTCAAATGGAAATACAGGATTTGGTGCTACACATAGTGCAGATGTGCCTAGGCAAAGAAGAAATTAGGCTGTAAGACTTGATATTTGCCAGTACTTTGAGGGGAAAAAAAAGCTGTGATGCAAATTGCGTAGTGATGCAATCCTAGATCATAATTCTTGCCTTGCTTCCAAATCTGTGTGAACAAATATGACTGATGCTTAATAAACCAAAAAACCTCCAATTGGTTTTCCCAGGGAGGGAAATCTGCCCTTAGTTTAACCTGAGCCAGTGTTAGAGGAGCAAGGTCTTAAATAAATCAGTATGAAGGACAGACTTGGTGCTGGCCTGTGGCATCGTTACATACAGCACTGAGACAAACGGACACACTTCTCCAGTACCAGTCCTCAGCAGTGGAAGTTCTGAATTTTGATTGGGAATTGCCTGCTATTGCAATCAATGGATGTACAATTTTTTCAGACTGACAAATGTGACAGTGATGCACCCAAGCCTAAGGAACTGTTGTGCATTATTTACCATGTTTTAGGGTCAGCGATGACTCGAGTAACAAGATGGCAATCACTGCATCTTCCTCAAGTACTGTCTGCCTTAAACTGAGCTTGGCATGAGCCTTAGCCAGTGAAATCCTAAGAGATCAATATAAGCATGTCAGAAATAAAAAATTACTGCAGGAAACAAAAAATAAATGCAATGTGTATTGCCCTGTATCAAGCACTTGTGTAAATTAAAAGTTAACAGTGGGGTGGTTTTTCTCATACTTCAGCTGTGCAGTCACACTTACCACTGGCAAAATACATATTATGCATGAACTTTTTGTGCTAAAAAGTGGAACTTTGTGTGTTATCCATTAATACTTCTTTTGCTCTCATAACAAAGCTGTACATATTTTAATCCCTTTTTTTTTTCCTAGATAGCTTCAATAATGATACATGTTTTGTAAATAACTGGGGTTGTTGCCTGGCAAAATTGTTTGAACTTGGATTTCTTTTAGCAGTGTCAATATATAAAATAAATGGCATTCATAAGTAGTAAGATTATTTATCCTTGAATTTTTCAAAACATGAGCCTTATGTCAATTTTTTTAAACAAGCTCCTGAGCAGATTAGCACAATTTCTCTTTGAAAATGGAAAGTAGGACTTACAGAATTTTTAGTGCAGAGGCTGATAATGTTGATCCATGAATGGAATCTCTTCTCACCCTGCGACTTGCAAGATAATAGCCCTGAATGAGACTTTCTGCTTCTGAACTCAGTTCAACATGAAGATTCCTAGCAAACAAAATAAACTAGAGAGAGGGCATACATTTTAAATATTTAACAGGAAAGTAAGGAATTGACCTTTTTCACACCTTTTAATATACCAGTGGCATAGTAATACAGGCTGGACAATATATTCTACCAGTAGCTTTCCTAGTAAAGACAGTTGTCACTATTTGGCTATACTGAATAAGAAAAATATGAAGGATAATAATAAGGACACATCTTGGATAGTAAACAAAATTATAGAATGGTTTGGGTTGGAAGGGACTTTAAAGATTATCCTGTTCCAACTTTCCTGCAATGGGACACTTTCCACTAGACCAGGTCGCTCAGAGCCCTGTCCAGCCTAGCCTTGAACACTTCCAAGGGGGAATAATCTGTTAGTTATGCTACAGCTATTGACAATTTAATTAGAATTCAATGTTAACATCTACTACTGGTTGTAAACTTTTTTGTCAAAAACAGATATTGGAGATCTGTTCTCATATGAATGTTAACTTAGTATGTTTTCCAGAAGCACTCTCAAACTCTGTTTATTATACTGACCCTTTTCAAAATCTGAAGCTGCTTTTGTCAATGATCCTAAGAGTGCTAGTGGACATATGGTAGGGGAACGGGCAGAAAGTGAGTATTAAAAGTAAACAGACAGCAGAGAGAACTATCTGATGCCAAACTCAGTATGATATTCACAAATATAATGCATTTCTAAATTATTGTGTATAATCTTGTTACCTCCTCGTAATCCTGTGTTCTGAACTGCTGTGAGGCTTTGTACAGCATGGCTTCAGGATTAATGGCTTTTCTCAAGGTATGATGTACAACAGGAGAAGACAGGCGACAGGAAGGAAACTCATTGTAGATCAAGAGCCCAAAACCATCTACAAGGTTAACTGGAATCAAACTCACATCCTAAAGAAAAGACCCATAGAAAGAAAAGATCTACTTTATTTTGGGCTTTTGACTTGTAGAAGCATCACAGTGTTTTATATCTGAAATATCCTACATCCGCTTATACTGCAAGATTATCTAATGAACTACCTGTACTACTTAGTAAAATATTGTTTGAATTACCTACTTTTTTTGGGAATGCTATCTCATTTTAGAAGATACTTGATTTAAAGTTATTTAAGTTGTGACTTTCTGGGAAATACTAATAAGTTATTGTTTTCATTATTTTATCGATGGAAATAAACACCAGTGACAGCTACAGCACAGTTCCTCTCAGAACAAGGCATGTGCTTTACCATCTGTCCAATTAAAAAGTTCTCCTTTTGTATATGTTTCTTTGAGGAAGAGTCCACATCTACAAAGGACCAAAAGTTGGTCTGAACTGAAACAGTAACTTGTTGGTCAGCCTCTTCTCCATACTTCTTCCCAGGAATAAATACTGTTGTTGTTCTGCTCTCTAGCACTAGGATAAGACAAAATTCATCAGTTACATGATGGATTTAGCTTAGCTATAAATTCTAGTCCCACACATATCCGAAATCAGTCATGATTATGATTTTGCTCAATTGTTATGATTAATGAATGTCTGTAGTGTAGCAGATTTAAATTTACAGGACCTTGTTTTTTTTGTCTTTGTGTTTTACTCAGATGCATTAAAAACAGCATACAGATTTTTGCAGCATTTGAGGGCCATAAGCTGGGGAACAAACCTAGCCTTCAATTTGCATGTTTGTTTAGTTCTGTCCCTTCATTCGTTAGGAGGTGGGAGATTACCAGACTGTAGAAGTTCCAGTTTATCCTTTTTATACGAACTTAAGTCTCCTATGTAACAGATGCCACCCTTGGCCAGCACAGCGCTGCAGGCTTGAATACTGGCACTTCCAGTTCCGTGTTTGTCTTTGGACACAGAAGGAAAAATGTCACTGGAAGGTGGGTGTCGTATGCCACGGGGCAGAAGACATAAGCTGTAATTCAGAAGCCTGGAGGATTAAATAATTGTCAGTCATAAATTGTTAAATTATTAACTTCTAAAAAAACTTGATAAGTAGTAAGACTCACTTAGAAACAACAACAAAAAATCCTTAATATGAAACCAGCATCAAAATTAATTGTTTAAATACAAAAGGTTCAATCCTGCTTTCTAATAGCTGTTATCAAGACACTTTTTCTTATGGATTAAACATGAGGCAAATAATGGGTTGCAGAAGTAAATCCTAGGAAATCAAAGATGTCTCGTAATTTAACCCCACATTGTTAACTCCTCTTTCTATTCTACAGAAACTTTTCCAGTGATTTAAAAGTTTAGAGGATTAGTAATTCTGGCCATCTGGGAAAATGGAAAGGCTGGAACTTGCAAGCTCTGCTTTCCTGAGTTACACACTCCCCTCCAATTCTTTTGGAGAAAGAGGCTATAAAAAATCTTTTTCATCCCCTGTATTATGTTTGGCACAGGGAGGTTGCAAATTGTCTGTCTAGTTCCACAATCAAAGGCTCTTAATGATTTTAAGATATTAGAGCATGGTTTGCCCCACTGTTATGACCTGGGAGAAAATTACTAAGTAAAATTAATAAGAATTAGTAAATAGGGTATTGCACCAATGGAAATATGTAGGAAATGCCTACTTTGACAGGC
The DNA here is from genome assembly GCA_013400635.1 of Hypocryptadius cinnamomeus. Taxonomy (NCBI): domain Eukaryota; kingdom Metazoa; phylum Chordata; class Aves; order Passeriformes; family Zosteropidae; genus Hypocryptadius; species Hypocryptadius cinnamomeus. Next base: position 13,691 of record VYZP01063137.1, read on the forward strand.
TGCTGATAGTGAATACTGTGCACATGCAAGACAGTACAAATTACAATATCAATCATGATTTACAGTGTGAAACTGTTTCAATATTAACTAGATGTTTTGATTCTTAAAACACTGAGCTGCTGTTTGTCTTAAGAAATCTTAGTCTTAACCTGGGAAAAAAAGAAATCTTGCAGTTCACATTTTAAAAAATTTGAACTAATTTCTACAAGTAAATTTTTTAAAAGGTCAAAGTTTTGGGATTTTTTTCACAACAAAAAATATTAGTGAATTGGTTGAATAACTTCCAAATGAAAATAAAATTCATGCCCCTTTCAGAGATCTTAAGTTATGAGAGGAGAAAGTAATCTTGCTTAAATTAATGTAAATCTGAGCATATTGTATTTTTCTGCAGTGTATGTAAAATTGTGTTAACAGTTTATTGTTGCATGGATAGATACATAAAATGCATAGTGAAAAATATTTAAAGGCAACAACAAGCAGATTTATGATTATGTGTAAAGATGCATGTGAATTCTGATACCTTATTTGAATGGCTTTTATGAAAAAGAGATAAGAACGCAAGTATCTATTTATACACTGGTTATTTATTCAAAAGGCAGATAGCTGGGAATCAGTGATGAGAGAGCTTACACTGACACAAGGTTTGAAAAGTTGAGACTTCTTTTTTTTTGTTACCAGCTTCTGGGACAGCCTTCAGTTTTGATTTTAGAAGAATGAGCTTTTATCTGAGCTCTGCAAAACAGTGCTAGTGTTAAATTCTTACCGTAATCTTACAAGAGTTTTAGGAGGTTTTACAATTAATGAAGTTCTGGAGTTATCATGTGAAAGAAACAAAAATGTCCAAGGGATAAAAATCTAGTATTTAACTAAGCTGGAGCCTTGTATATTCTTTTAAAACAAAGTCTCTAGCTTTTCATGTAAGACCAATCCTATTATCTTTAAAAAGACTAGATTTTAAATTCTAATTTAGATGGAAAAAAAAGGGAATCTCTTTACCTGTCAATTACTAGCGTGTCACTTGTCATAATCAAGAGATCCAGATAATCTGCATTTTCTTTTTCACATGTCTGTACTAGACTCAGCAATATTGCAAGTTTAAGAGTATTGTAAGTGCCTGGTGGAACAACTTGAGAAGCAAAGATGTTGGCCAGGACAGCAGTAAACCTCCAGCATGAACTTGAAGTCAGTGAGAGCAGATACTTAAAATTGTCGCTGACAAAAGAAGGACCTAATGGAAAGAAAGTACAGGTGAACAAACACATTAAAGAAACCTATGCAGGTAAGTTAGAACAAATCACCATTGGAGTCTTGATACAAAAACTTACCAAGAACAAGTATATCTTTATATTAAGGACAATTCAGAATGTAAGCACCTGACACTGTTAATTTTACTTCTAAAAAGGTAGCAGACATGATCTGTAAGAATTGATTGCAACAAGAAAGGAAAAACAAACTGAAATATCAGGTTCATTTTATATGATTACAAAGTACTTTCCAATGGATAGAAGATGGAAAGAGAAGTTGAAGAACTACTAAATAATTAGGGAGTTTGCCAATGCATGGAAAGTGGGCAAAAGCAGATATTCTCAAATAACAGCAAATACACATTTCAGACTAAGAGGAAAGTCCCTGAGTGGTTCTGTATTCTGGACCTCTAGATAATAAAAAACTCTACCAATTCTTGAGATATTTTTCTAGGAGGTTTTCTAGGGTTTAAGTCAATTTTTAATGGAACTTTCTTACCATTTGGTTTATAGAGCTGTACACTATTGACTTCTATACATGCAGTCATTTGTAGGCCATTTTGTACACAAGCTGGAATTCCTATAATCCTGTAGTGGTTTCCTATTGTCATTTTATTGGCCAGTTCATCTGCAAATAATAAAAAACTTAAGTGTAGGGGGGCAAAGCTACAGATATGTTAGGGCTTAGAAACAGTTTTAAAGATGTGGTCAGAAAACTTCTACACATTCTGAACGTTTGATTTTATGATTTAACATTGGCAGAAAACAGCTGGAGGCCAGATTAATAATGGACTAGAATAAAATGAAACATACAGTTTTAGTTATTTAGTGCAAAAGATAAGGAAGGCACACCAGGTTAGGGAAAATAAATTTCATGATAAAGAAAATGGACAATGCATTTAGTCCTGCATTGAAAAGAAAATGGATAGTTTTTTCAAGTATATTTCCTACTCTGAAGTTTGTGGCATCACCATTATCAGTCACTGTCCTATAAAATGTCAGAGAAAAAACCCAACACAATAAAAAGGAGATACAAACTACATGGATTTCAAAAAGACCCACAAATAGCTTTGTGAACCTTTACATTTTTGTGCACCTTAAGAAACCAAATCCCATTTATTTTTTGAAAATGAGAATTAGATCCAAGCAGATCTCAATCTCAGCCTGAGAAACACTGTATCCACACTGAGCACTAGAGCCAGCAGAAATTTACTGCATGCAACTCTCAGTATCTTGACCATAGATTGTTCTATAAATTTTTATTATAATTTTAGTACTACTAGTTCTTTCTATTTAGTTTTCAATAAATGAACCATGTAATTCCCTAGGCTTTTGGAATGGATGAGGATTTTTTGTTGCTTGTCTCAGTGTTTGTTTGGGGTATTTTTGAGAATTAATGGAAGTTGCTGAGTTGTGATTTTAGTTAGATATTAACCTTAGAAATCATGTCATGTTTGCGGTGGATGGCAGCGGTAGTAGAAACCAAAAATCCTGATGGAATGTGGAAAACAGCTAGATTGAGGAAGGATGTTAAATATACATGAAGTTAGTACAGAACAGCATGACTAAAGGAAGTAGAAAGGAAGAAAAAACCAAGCAACAGTTATAATAAGACACTGCCAAGCTGGCCAGGGGATTTTAATTAAATGGAGGTGTAAAAGTGACACAAGAATTTTGCTATGTACACTCTGCAATCACCTGTGCACACTGCTTTGTCACCTAGCTACTTTTTATAATTATTAATTTATAATTAAGGGGGGTCGTAAAGAAAGAACTGCAATATAAATAATGACTTTCACCATTTTAGAAAAAATAAAAAAAATAGAGCTACAATTGCAAGGGATTATTATGGATCAATTCTAAAATAATTTTGACAGGACTCCAAAGTTCAGCTTACCTCTCAAGAACAATGTAAATGCCTGAATCCTAAAATGTGATTTATCAGTGGAATATCCTTTCAAAGCATTCAGAATTTTAGCATCAATCATTTCAACTATTTGTTTATCTTTCAAAACAAAGGCAAAGAAAAGGGTTAATTCTCTTGAAAACATCTCTTTTTAAAAGACTGGTGTATTTTAAGTGGGCTTTTTCCACTTATATATTTCTTTTGCTTATTGTATAATCGAAGTAGGAAACTACCAGATCTAAAAGATTACATAGATCCTACCACCAAGTACTCTAAATTTCATGTCTTCCTGCAGTGGTGAAGAACACAAGCTACACACAAAATCAGTCCTCACTGTAGCAGACTCTGTAGCTCCAGGACAATGCACTCTGATGCACCTAAANATCCTACCACCAAGTACTCTAAATTTCATGTCTTCCTGCAGTGGTGAAGAACACAAGCTACACACAAAATCAGTCCTCACTGTAGCAGACTCTGTAGCTCCAGGACAATGCACTCTGATGCACCTAAACCCTAAAAAAAAGATAATAATTTACCAACCATTTAAAAGGAGGGCATAGTTCTAGTTTTAAATTTCCCATGGAGAACAGAAGCAATTCAAATACTGGACAGTGAAATTCTAAATGTATTATGTGTTTCTTCAGATGAGCCTCCCTTACATACTCGGCTAAAATAGCCCATCTAATTTACTGTGTTTGGCCACGAGATGGCAGTTTCCCACTGCACATTCCCAAGATGAACGGCTTGGCCGGGCTGTCTTGAGGAGTGAGCCACTGCGGCTTCTGCCTGGCGTGGGAATGACATGGGATACGGATAGTCACTATCAGAGGTACGTGTCCTCATAAAGATGTCTGTGTGACTTAATCTGCAGTCTCCAAACTTTGGGATTTTGCATCTCTTTTGTAACTGTGTGGTCTCTCTTAGAGAAAAAGCAAAAAAAACTTAAAAGTACTTAGGGCCTCTTTCTGCAATGGTTGAAGAAGTTCAGTAATACTACTCAAAGTAGTAGTTCCACAGAAGTCAACTGCTCATCAAAGCACCACTTGTTCTATGCTAGAAGCTTTTGCAAGCCACTTCAGCATATTGTTCTGTGATATTTTTTTATAGACAAACAGTTTCTGAGTAAAAGGTATGTTACTAGTTTAGCTTATTTACTTTTGAGATATTTTATTGTTATTTAAGATATTAAATATATTCAGATTATACAGGTGACTTATGTTTTCTCCTATAAACTATCTTCAGCATTAGGAAAAGGGACCGCTGGCATAGCTGTTCTTCCAAAACATTTAATAATGCTGAGCAAGTCCTTTCAATTAATACAAATCCTGCTGTGTTCATTACAAAAATGTATGCATAATAAAACCATATAGGGAAATACCTTTGTTAGGCTAGGTTTTTAACATCTTATTACTAAATTTATTTAAAAGCTTTTGAAATACTACTGATTAATTTTTCTATTTTTCACTACCTTCAGAGAATGGACAGGTTTCCTCGGTACAAAGAAATCTTGCTCCTTGTGTGTATTTTGTTACAGTTCCCATTGCAATCACTATCCCTTCAGACATATAAAATCTTTGAGATGTGTAATTAAAGGGATGTGCAGAAAGACTCAGAACATAGCTTGGTAAAGGTGGCAAATGTGTTGGTCTCAGTAATATACTGATCTAGCAAGAGATACAATAGCATTAATATCATAAAACCATATTTTTATTTAAAAGTGCTTTACTTTTCATGGACAAACACACAAAGTGATATATAACTTCAGAAATTTCAGAAACACATGAAGAGTAACTAGGTTTCATATTAATTAATCTCACAATTGCAATGTGGTAGGGTGATACTTCCAGCTATTTTTAATCATAAATAATACTGCAACCAAAGGGAAAATGAAAACTTGATACAACAATATTTGCTAATATTTCACTATACTTAGAAGATTCAAGATCTAAATGGAGAAAACCAGTGCAGACTCACCTGGGCTTCTGTCTGCAATTGTTCAATTAATGATAATGTCTTAATAGCTACAAAGCATACCTGTAATGGAAAAATAACTTCATTTAAGAAAGGAAAATCTTGTTAAAATTTAGATTATGCACTTTTGTCTACTCATCTATTATACACTTACTGACTGAAAAATCTGTGCAGCTTGTAGGGGATTATGAAGAATGTAGTTTCCAAGAGTTGCATCCAGTTCAGCAATGTCAGAAGGATTAATTGAAATAATGAAACGATAAACAGCATAGCTTTGTTTTGAGTCTGTAAGAACAAAAAGTATTTTAAAATAATGGATTTGTTAACATAACATTATGTATCAATTCAACAGACTATTGAGTAATACCATTGTACTTTTTGCAATCATGCACAAATTTCTGAAGGCCACCACTTCTGTCAAGGTAGACAAGGACAACTTCCTTCATCTTCTGTATTTCAGGATCCATCTTCCAAGATCTTTGCACACTTTATCCAACTGTGGGAATAAACCGTGAAGAAATGCTGGTAGCACTGGCCATGCTATAACAGCAATGATAAAGGTACATACTAACAAAGCCACACAAAATTAAAATAGTCTCTTTTTCAAGCTAGGCAATTCTTGAAGGATTTTTAAAATTCAGTTCAAAGCTCTTTCCGATGACTGACCATACTCTATTTCTAGAGTAAATTTCTGAAGAATGCTCTAGTGTTTTCATTTCTTTGGTGAATTATTTCACTCTCCTAATTCCCTAACCCATGAAATGAAAGTCTCTGTTTAATTTAACCTCCCCTGCAGATTTTATAATCAGTCTATCAAAAGTAAGACTTAAAATTTTATCTCCCTTATTTGAGAAGTCTGTCATAGCTTGTAAAAGTGTGAAACTGGGCAGCATCTCTTTTCTTAAAATCTGATTTTCCTACCCTGCTGTGATCTCCTGTAGCACCCACTTAAAGTGCTGATCTTGCACTTCCATGCTTGTACACAGACGTTCAATTCTGATTCCCACTAGCAAAGCTTTTACAACTACAGTTTTGGTTTGGAGGCTGACCTTGCTCTTTAGTGCAGTTTTCATTGTGTATTACCCACATCTCTATTTTTTTTTAAGAGTCTTATACCATGAAGCACTACTTTGCAGAATTTAGAAGAATTACTAAGGCCAAAATATGGTATTTTGTATATATGCATCTGTTTCAATGTCTTTCATATTTTCTTCTGCAAAATGTCCTTAGTTCTCTCTGTAGACAACCAATATGAAACAACTCGAATCTTCAAAAATAAGACTTAGCTACCTGGTAAAGGACAGGGAATAGGATAGGACAGGGAATTACTGAGATGATGAGGGATCAAAGCTCACAGCATATGAGAGATTTCTTGTAGGAGTTCACAGAAATTACTTTAGGAGAACAAACAGATAACATCCAGGAGGAGTGACTGGATTCCAGCACAGCTTCAGTGTAGCAGCAGCATAAACCCTGTGGCCTGAGACCTGTACACTGTGGGCTGAAACGTGTTTAATGCCTGAAGTAACAAAGGCACAAGTTAAAAGACAATTTATAATAGGGGTTCCCCGCCCCCGCTGTGTCTTTGGGATTACTCCTGAACGATTACTACTCCATCCCTTGAAATATTCAGCAAGAACGGCTTAAAGAAATGTACACACATAGATCCACTGTATCGCCCTGGATCCTGTGTTACCCGAGCTGGACACGCAGGACAGACACCACATATGATAGGAAGGACTGAGCTATGGCCCGACTCATTGTGCACTGAGCAGCCAGCGCCTAAGCTTCGGGAAATAAAGCCTGACCAGGGTGATGGTGTTCACCAGTGTCCCCACAGCCAGCCAACCCCACTCCAGCTGTGACTCGGAGACTGCCTGGCTTCAGCTTCCATGCCATCGGCACCCCTGTCTCACAGACCTTCCCACCAGCTGTTCGCCACGCTTCCTGCGCCCCGTCCTCCCCCGGCGCTGCTGGGTCGGCAGCAGCGGGCACCGCGGGCCCGGGCTGCCCTCAGCCCCGCGGGGCCGCCACGCCGCTCCCTTGTGCCCGCGGCGGAGGCGAAGCGAGGGCTGGGCAGCGAGGGCTGGGCAGCGAGGGCTGGGCAGCGAGGGCTGGGCAGCGAGGGCTGGGCAGCGGCGGGACGGCGCTCCCGGCGCCGCCCCCTCAGCCCCTCAGCCGGCAGCGCGGGGACAGCCACGGCCCGCAGGCTTCGGCCGCGCAGGGGCAGCGCCCGTGCACAGTGGGAGTCCTCAGGAAGGGCAATTCCCAGCCCATCCCTCACCCAGTTTTCCCAGCCCCGCGGCCACCGCCGGAACTGGCGCCTCGGCCCTACACAGCTACTGCCCTCACCCACGGGCAGGGCACTGGGCACGGGACATGGCTCTGTCAGCGTGCAAAGCACTGCGGCAACGTACTTACAGAACCATTTTCTCTCATTAATACACATTGCATATTTAACTGTTGCCTTTACCATGGCAGGCACTCCCAAACTCAGCTCTCCAAGAGAGCACCTCTGAACTCTATTTGTGTCGTATTTCAGTTCACATTTTTAGAACCATCGGGCTTTTCAGTCAGTCCATCTTTCCTGTGGTCTCTCGTTCCCCCCTCAGGCCGAGAGATCGGAGACCACAGCAGCAGCACGGCTCCCGGCCTCCACAGCACCCATGCTCCTCATGGGGTGCTTGGGCTCCCTCTCTGCAAGGGGAGCAACAATCAGTCCCCTTCTGCTACAGAAAGGTGGAACAAAAGCCCCTGCACTAGTCACAAAAAGGCAGATTTTGCCTCTCTCTATTACCAAAACAGGAAAGGAGTAGCACAGGTGGTTCCTGTGCAGGTTCACCACTCCTCTCTAGGCTTTACCACGTGTTTCAGGTATCACTTCTCATAGCTCAGCCCTGGGTGAGGCAGCTACAACACTCCAAATGCATGTCTTCCTTTGGAAACCATCCTCAGGGGATGCACAGAGATGTGGAACAAGAGCACTGGGTACAGAAATACTGTGAGGCTTTACTGCCTGATGTTGTACAGTCTGTTAACCTTTAGTTCAAAGAACTTAAGTACTTCAAGTGGTGTGCTGAACACATTCACACTTTGCCAAAAAAGCAGACTCTGCTGAAGGAAAAAGCTTAATAAGCAATTATTAAGCTGCTCTCCCAGAAATAACTTCAACTGCCACACTATTTTTTTAAAGGAAAAAACCCCTGAATTCTGACACCAAAAAACCTCAGAAACAAAACCCTTCATCCAGTCAGGCAGCTAGGTATGAACATCTTGGAATTCAGGACAAAAATGAAAAAGGGTGCTAGTTCCCACAACAATTTCTGAAATATTCCCTCCCCGTCCCTCTACAGCACTGTACCTCCTTGCCATAAAGAGAAGGTAGTTACAATAGCCACATAATTATACAGTAATTTCAGGAGCATACAGACTAAAAATTCAGTATGAGAATGGATACTTCCTTTCATACCACCTATTTGTTTCCCAGTCCATTAGCAAGCCATGTTAAAAAACCACAAAACTAAAACACAAAAACCAAACAAAAAATCAACCAACCAATCAAAACAAAAAATCAACCAACCAATCAAAACAAAAACCAAACAAAAAACCAACCAACCAACCAAATCAAAACACAAAAACCCAAAAACCCCAAAAACCAAAACAACTGACAACCACCTCCCCCCACTCCCAATCTAAAAACCCCAGGGCTGTTACTTCCAAATTATTTTAATGCCAAGGAAACTATTCACATAGTTGTTGGTTGTCCTGAACAGCTTTTTTCAACCCTTGCAGAAGAGAACTATGGAAAATGAGTGCCAAGCCACCATTCTGCTCCCACAAATGATACAGTTCCTTCCTTCCTCCCTCCCCTGCCAATGTCAATTCTTACTTTTTACCCAATCACTCCTTCCAAAACCTCATGTAGCAACTGCTAAGCATCACTTAACCACTATGTAGGAGACTGTGCTCTAGGAGATACTCCTTGAGGTAAGCAAGGAATCCTGTTTTACTTTCCGCTTTTCTAATGTATTGATACAACATTTATTTCAAAAGAATTATGATTTGATACAACCTCTCCCTCTAGTTTCTCAATTCTTATCAGATCTTGATACAGTATATTTATTTCAGCTGCTTATTTTGCCAAAAACAATGTGACTTAGATACTGAAATTTATGTAATATTCATTAAATTTACGTATCATTATGATGTATCAGTATCTTACCAAACTTCTCTCAAATCAAGGCATTTAACTGAATCTATTCGTGAACAAAAAACACTGAACATTTTTGGAGTAACACACAAAAATAAGTTGTTATTTACAATTAATATATATAATAAAACTACTACCATTATATGCCTTTTATACACTGTAACTGCAGTCAATTTTTGCATTGTTTAAAAAAAATTTCCTTAAACAGAAATTGTTCAGAATTATGTTTGTCCATACATGTGTATGTTATGAGAAATACAACAGCTTTTCACATTTTTAAAAATCATCAGTGTAATTTACATTTTCCCCCCAATATCAAGTGAAGATTTTAAAATGGTGCAAACTGAAACACGAAGACAACTAGTTATGAGCGCTGAAATACAATCAATTTGGAACATAAAAGTGTTTTAAACTACCAATCTGTGAGAAAAATCCCTAATATTTGGCATGATCATCTCACCACCCACCCCCAAAATGTCAAAGCTAATTGACTTACTTTTAAAGTAACCATGATTATTGCATATTAGATCTTTGGAGAAGCAGAGCTTTAACCAAAAATATTTTTAATGTAGTTGAAGTATAGACATACTTAGCTCAGGGAAGAAAGAAAAGTAGAACACGTAATAAGTAATGTTATCAAATCAATCCAGTTAATTTGTTCTGTCCTTGCTTTGAGTAATCCCCCATACCTCAGATAATCCAGTTGAGTCAATGGGTACTTCAGCAAGTACAAGAGCAACAATCCAGTTTTATGTGACCAACTTTTCATTCTGCAGAAGTCCTTTAAGAATCTTGGTCCTTAACATGTATCATTTAAGTGCTGACAGGTAAACTAACACATATTCCAAACTGGTAACAGGGAAAACATTTACCTTTTTTTTAAACCAGGATATACAAAAGACAATTTGCATAGTTACAATTCAAGCACAAAGTCACTGTAAATAAGTACAAAAGCATTTATAAATTTACTAAATTTGCTGCTGTTTGTGCCAGCCAAATTAGATAGGTATGAATGTAAACTTGAAGGGATTGAGGAGAACAGTCAGTGTTTTTGCTTTAAAAATACATAGAGAATGCTTTTTAAAGGTTTTAAAAAATATGTTCTGCAGCAGGAACAAACAGTTCAAACCCCAAAGAAAGCCATCCAAAATGCCCAAATTCTTCCTATACAGCAGAGAAAGTTTGTTCATAGGTTTCAAACCTACATACAAGACGAGGCACTATTTACGCTATTCTGGAATGTGTCCATAACCCTAACATTTCAGTTCAACCCAAGACTTCCAAACCACTCTTGGCTTCCAAGTCCCTAGGAAAACCCATCTTCAGAAGGTGGTGCGTAAGAAAATCCAACAAATGCATCATCTGCCTCTAGGACACTGGCATTAACAATGTTGTAGTCAGAAGAAACACAAACTGAGTACGGGACCATTTCTTCTGTGAACACTGCATCAAAATTCCCAATATCGTCTGGTCCAACCTAGAAAACAGAAGGATCTGTCAGTCATCAAATTAATACAGTGTATTAAACTTGTGCTTGTTCTAGATATTCCAAATTTAACTCTCAAGGCTATCTATTTTGTTGTTGTATTCTATTTAAGCAAAGAAATTTAAGGAAGCACATCACTCCGTCTCTGAAAATAGGTATTAAAAGATTGGGTTTTTTTCATTGAGTTTGGAGTTTTGACCAAATCCTACATTCTTAATGACCTGATAAACATTAAAAAAAAATTAAAAAGTCACTCTTAGGGAGATTACCTCAGTTGGTTAGACCACGGTGCTAGGACCACCAAGTTTATGCGTTTGGTCCCCATATGGGGCATTCACTTAAAAGCTGGACTTGATGATCCTTGTGGGTCCCTTTCAACTCAGAATATTCAGTGATGTGTGATCTGAGATGCAAACACTAACACCGTCACCATTCCCCAGGCACCTACCACATTAGGATTAAAAGGTGGTGGAATCTTCTTCTGAAGAAGATCAGTCCAGCTGAGAGATTCGAAGAACGGGTGCTTTTGAATTTCAAGCTGTAGCAAACAATAAAGATTTTAGATATTTCATAACTCCATCCTGTGCATCATAGTAAACATTTCTTCATACTACATGTACACAGGGAAGTTCTTATGTGCACTTCCTTATCAGTTCGCTTATTTACAATTTACTTCGCAAAGTAAATAAATAAAAGTTGTAATTGGTAAAAACAGCAATTAAAATTTGTGAGACTGCCTCTATAAATGGTTTTCCTTCTAAAATCATGCTTTCTACTTTTAAGCCCTGAAATCAACAGACTTGAAGTCTACTCCAGAACAAGAAATGTCTTCTGTTGATATCTGTTCCTGCCTTCAAGTTTTGTTAGTTTTTGCAAAGCCTATCACTGTCTGAGAAGCAGCTGCTTCAACAACTCTGCAATATACTTAGTATTCAAGAAGCAGCAAACAGCTATGCTAAATCCTTGCATCTTGCTCAGTTACAAGGTCCACAGACTAACATAAGGACTGCAAAGCAAAGACTACAAAGATCCCACCCCTAATGGATGGAGTACATCCTCTAGATCATTCCTCATCACACAGTTCTGAAGACACCTGTAACTTTCTCACATCAACTTTTTGCGAACATAGGTTTTGTTGCTACACTGGGAAAATGTCTGCTATGATTTTAAGGCTAAAAAAAAAAAAAAAAAGCTGCTGTTTGCATGGAACTAGTGTTCCTCTTTACCTGAAGACTGGTTTCCAAATCATTAGTATTACCACATGACAGCCTTCTCTTTTGATTATTTCCCAGTTTCACTATGAACAGTGAAACCTACTTCTGCACCTTAGTGACTGCTACACCAGCAAGTGTTTTTCCTTTGCTGGCAGGTACAGCAGCAATCAAGCTCAAAATACCCCACAAGAATCCTTGCTCTCTTATCCCCAGGAACTTCCAGGGATAGACCTCACTGGTGTCTTTACTGAAGAAATAAAAAAGGAAAACAGAGACAGACACAGCAATGCAGTTTCTATCTCCAACTATTAATCCTGTGCTGTGCACATTAATTTGGTGAGTCCCTTTAAATGAAATAGGGCTTGATAAATTAGGGCATTACTTACAAAGTCTTCCTTTGCTCCAAGTCTGCTTTGCCGATCTTTCTCCAGAAGTTCTTCCAGGATAGACCAGGCTGTAAGACTGATTCCTGGGCGCAAAACCAGGGGCTTATGAAGAATATTATCGTACATCTCAGCAACATCACGGCAGTAAAAAGGAGGCTAAAAAATACAAGTTCTACGTGAATTTGAAGCCACATGCAATGTTGTTTCATATGTTATGTATGATCAGTAAATGATTCTGTAAGACATGTAAGACTGCTAGCGGTGAAGCAGAAATCTCCTTTTTATGCACTGCTAACTTCTAATTCAGTCATCACCACTGCCAGAACTTTACACTTGATAACTTCCCACCACCCGCCTCCTCTACTCCTGTTAGTGTTCTCACACTAGTAAGTAGCCATAGATGCCATCCAGCTTCAAAGCTCCCACTGAACTTGCCTGAAAAGAACCTGAGAATGGGAAAACAAATCCATCTCCCTATTTAAGATCCTATGGAAAGAGACAGAACTCAAGAAAACTAGAAGAACAGATTCTTACTGGAGTAATTACATATGACTAGAAGAAGCATAGCAAGATTTTTTTTGTTCTAATGCTGTCAAAAGTTAGGAGAAAACCTGGGATACCTAAATAAAATAATAAAAAAAAAAGTATTTTGATTTTATTTATTGCAATATTTGACAAAATTTTACTTATAAGCTGTTTTGGGTTTTTTTTGTATATTATCACTGTTGATTCAGTTTACTCTCACAGTCCCTCAAAGTGATGACTACTGATTTTGCTGATGTCTTCGATTTTGCTTTTCCATGAACTGTCAGATAGCAGGAGGCAATGTAAAATCCAAAAGAGAAAAACAAGCACTATATAAATACAAGATAATCTCTTAATCTGCTTAAATGGAGTATTCCAATATTATGAAAAAATTAGCATCTTTAACAACACTCAAAAGTTTACTTCAAATAAAAGGGGAGAGGGGAGGAAAAGAACCTTTACATATCAGGTACATACCAGCCCATAAAGCATTTCATAAAGAACTGCACCAAGGCACCACCAGTCTACTGTGTTGTCATAGGGCTGCTTTTTAATGACTTCTGGTGCAAGATACTGAAATGAATAAAAAAAGAAAGTTCTTTAGAGAATTAGGCTAGCATGGATAAAACCTAGGGTTTAGTCACTTCACAGTAAACACTTTCAAGAAAAGTTGCTTCATAACAATCAAATGTTTCAGCTAAATACTACACCTCACTCATCTTTCACTGTATTCAAAGGTCCTTCCTGTAAAGTATGTTTATCAAGATATCAAAGTTTCTAATCCTCTGTTTGGTGAATCTCTCATACATGTTCAAGCCTTCCACATTCTAAGTTTTCCAGTGCAGTTTTCCCAGTAAAAAGACAACAGAGTTCAATAACTCAGTCAGCAAGTTCAAAATTTTGTGCCTATGCAATAATTTGATTGAGGCACAGATATTAATTCCCTATGAACTTACTAAGAATCAATGGCAGGATATGGTAAGTAGATTCATATTGAAAAATCTGTAGCAGCTGTTACACAAGATAACTGTCCTGTGTCTACACAGCAGTTAGGAGACATGGGAGAAAACAGTATTTCAAAAGGGCTGGAAAAACAGAGGAAGGAAGAGATGAGTTATGGCCATGCGGGTAGCAAGCAGTAGACACTGCATATTAGTAAGAATAACAATGAATAGGTGTGTAGGGAGCTTGTCCTTGGTTTCATCTTGTTCAAAGAATGCAAACCTCCCAGCAGTACAAAACACAGTATCTGACCTTCCAGTTACACAAATATTAATAGTGCTCAACAGTCATTAATTACTGATAAAAACCCCATGAAAGCTGTCAACATACTTCTGGGGTCCCACAGAAAGTTGCAGTGGTATCAGAAGTTGCAATCCCTTCTTTACAAAGTCCAAAGTCTGTCAAGACAACATGACCCTGTTTAGAAAGAGTGATAAGTTAAAAAGAGAACATGCTCAACATGTGAATACACAGAAGTGTCAATTTTGTGAGACAACACAGAAAACAGAAATAATCTTGCATACTTACTAGTGAATCTAGGAGAATGTTTTCTGGTTTTAAATCCCTATTAAAAAAGAAAAGGTAGTAAATCAAAACAGCACTCACAAATGCTTCAGAGGCAAGGGGTTTTATTATTCTTCAGCTGAAAGCTTCAAGTTTTGATGAAAGTGTTATGTTCAGGTTTCCTGTAAGATGATTTCTTGTAGAGTTTTTAATTTGGTCATTTGTCCTATTTTGAATTTCTGCAGGACACGGATACCTTTCAGAAACTTACCTGTAGACTATATTTATGGAGTGTAAGTAGCCCAGTGCACTGGCTATTTCAGCAGCATAAAATCTGGCTCTGTGCTCAGGAAAGGAACGTTCTCTTTGTAAGTGAAAGAACAGCTGTAAATATGCAAATAGGAAATAAAAATGTTACACAGACAAAACAAGTCAGGTTAATAACATAAAATAACATAAAATTACATAATAATGTAATTTTACAGTGAAGAGTAATTTATTTTGCTGTCCACTTTTTTTTTTAAAGGCACAATGAAATGGAATTTCTGCATGGTTTTTCTGCATGACATAGTCATTACTCTCTTCCCTGCTTCTCTTTTATGGCTCAGATGGATAGGTAACTCAAACACATTCCCTTAAAACCAGAACTAGTCAAAAGGAGCTAGAGTAAATCACTAAGCTGTGAATAGGAGTTGGTAAGATTAAATCATGCAAGATTGCCTCCAAGGAGAATATATAACCTGGTGTCAAATAAGTCATCTTTCATTTCTGAAAATGTGTGTATTCAAAGATTTGCATAATTATTTATAGAATTGTATTCTGAAATAACCTAGATGTAGATCACTGTGCGAGATGTATATTCCAAGCTGATCCACCAGTTCTCTCTACTACAGAGAATTGTCTGGCTGCAAATAATTTGAGCAGCTACAGAAGTCTAGACAAAGATTAAATCATAAACATACAGATTCAACTATAGTACACACTCAACTTGTAAAGATTTTAAGAAAAATGAAGTTTTCTGGTTTCTGCCTACAAAATTCAGGAAAAAAAAAAGCCACCCCAGCTTTCCAAGCTTTCCATTCAAATCTGAAAGCTGCTTTGAACTGTATTTTAGTTTGCCTGAAACAATACAAAACTAAGTTCTGACCACAGTTCAGAGCAATCCAGGATTTTGATAATACAGTCTAAGTAAGGTACATTAGACAAGAGAAATGCCCATCCTGCTCCAACTCTGACACAATATAATAAATTCAGCTGTCAGTTTCCTTTCTTTCCCTTTTGAAATATCAGTATCTCAGTTAATGCACATGCAAGAGGAAGCCAGTGTTCCATGGTGAAAAATGTAAACATAAGATAAATTTGTAATTAAAGTAATTTTATATAACTGTAAAATACAGAATTTGTATCTGACAAGCATGAATAAATTTGGATTGAAGTTGTCAATAAGAACAGGAACAGGGTCCAAACAGATACAGAAGTCTATAGGAACAGCAGATAATAACAGAATTTTCAAAATTGGGAGAATGCTGATCACAGCCCATTGTAAAGGATCATTTCATTCCTCCCACCTAGAATTAGCAGAATAGACAGACTACAATGCAAACAAAACCACCACATACCTCTCCTCCATTAACAAAATCCAGGACAAAGTAAAGCTTTTCTGTTGTTTGGAATGAGTAATGTAGTCCAACCAAAAATGGATGTTTCACATTTTTCAAAAGCACATTACGTTCAGCCATAATATGTTTTTGCTGCAAGAAGTAAGAGATCAATAAGTAAACAGGAATGATTTTGTAATTAAGGGAAAAAACAAGGGAGGCGGGTGGAAAAAAGACTATTTCTCTTAACCTCTTTCCTATTGAGAACAATTTTTTTCTGCAACACTTTGACAGCATAGTATTTCCCATCCAGTTTTCGTTTTGCAAGAAGAACCTGTGAAATTCAAAAGAAAAGGAAGAAATCTGATTATTGCAGTTCACATACCATGGGTAATATTTTATTATTTTGGCCTAACTGGAAGGGGTTCATGCTATTTTTTCACAATACAGTTTCTTTGCTTTTCATACAGTCAGTCAACAATGTAATTGCCAATAGAGTGAGATTACAGTTCA
The DNA here is from genome assembly GCA_013400635.1 of Hypocryptadius cinnamomeus. Classification (NCBI taxonomy): domain Eukaryota; kingdom Metazoa; phylum Chordata; class Aves; order Passeriformes; family Zosteropidae; genus Hypocryptadius; species Hypocryptadius cinnamomeus. The sequence continues at coordinate 30,250 of VYZP01063137.1, forward strand.
GTAAAAACTTATCCAACAGTGGTATCATGAAAAACTGAATTATAACATTTGTTTTCCATGACTTGCTAAATCTATCAAGATTAATTTCAGCTTTTTTTGGGATAAATTGTAAAGATAATTGAATGAAAAATAACAACACGAAAAATAATTTGGAAATAGACATTTCAAAAGGGATTCTCCTTGGCATCTTTGTAAAATATCAATACTTAAGTCACTTTTCAATGTGCTGTTGCTCACACTGCTCCATAGTATCAGAGGTTTCACAAAATAGTCCCTGACAACAAGAGGAAAAGCACGATTTCTACTCCAGCTGCTGCACAAGCATAGGGGTACCTCCCTTCCTCCCTGGGGGAAACAGAGGATCCCAACTGCTCGTAACGAGAAAGGGAAAATCTCCCTTTTGTTAGTCACAACAAATGGCTGAAGCAGCCAACAGCGGCACCAGGAAAAAAATGGCAGGGTCACAAATCAGCAGCAGTGAGGATCCAACAGAACAGTTTATGGGCCACCCTAGAGCAACACCACTTCTGGAACCTCTGGCCAAGTCTCCAGTCACTGTGCACGAGAAACCAGCGAGCATTCTTGCACCACCATAAGACATAGGAATAAATGCTCACCTTGCCAAAGCTGCCTTTCCCAATAACTTTCAGGAAATCAAAGTCTGTTGGTTTAGCACTGAAAGATATTTAGGAAAGAGACACATCATGTGGGTAGAAATTACAAGCCTCAGCTGTACAGCAGTGTAGTGTAGCACCCTCCTTTTCTTTGTTCCACCCAGCACTGCTTCTGCAGACCTGTCCTCAGACACAACTCCATTTTGCAATTCCATTTTCCTCTAGGCAAAGTGTTCAAGTTGCATCCTCTGGGTTTATTTTATTTACTGAGTTTAACCTTATGATCTAAAGGAGAAGCAAGACCATTATTTCATTCTCCATGGTCTAATTTCTTGTAATTTTTAAGTCTCCATTTCCCCATGACGTCTACTGGAGCTCATTTCCAGGAGTCCAAATGGATTCTAAAGCTTACATAAGGAAAGGAAGGACCAAATTTGTTATCTATTCCCTCTTATTTGTTCCATTCTTCCCTCCATCCAATCCTCCCTTGTTTTAAATTTCAGTAAGAGGAGGGACGTCCTAACACGTGCCTCTTCTTGGTGTTCGCATGAATTCACTCTCAGTTTTTCCATTTCCCACATCACCACTCCTTTCAGTTTTTCCCAGGATTCCCTTACTCTTTCCTGAATACAATTCTGTCAGCAAAACAATTATCCGTGTTTTCAAACTGCAAAACAAGTTACATCACCATACACCTCTCTATTTATTGCCCCGAAGGGAAGGACTCTTATATTTCATTTCTTACTGCAATCTATTAACGACTTCCTCCCGCTAGCCCAGAACAAATCCATGAGGAAAGCAAAACCAAAACAGCAGTCCTCTCCTAGAGGAGCAGAGCAAATTCACACAGAACTGAGAACAGAAACTCTGCAGAAGACACCAAACAGAGACACAAGTTATCACTGCAGTAACTGAGTTGTAGCACCAACAAGGCAAGCTGCTCCTTTGGCATGTAATAAACCAAACTTGTTTTCAGAAGCTGTGGGACCACTCCCAAGGTCAGTCTAACTTTTCAGGTTTTCAAATTAATTTTAATCCCATTTAATTAAGTTTTAAATTTACATTAAATTGAATTACATTAAATTCAATTTAATTGAAACCTACTGAGGATTTCCAGATGGTCCCAGGTTGATATTCTGTGAGGTAGAGTTTAACTGTTGGGAGAAACAAAGAGGTTTACTTGTAATACTTTTTCTTCTCTCTTATATTTCAACCAATACTAATTTCAAAATACTCTACTGATCTGCTCAATCCATACTTTTACACTTGTTACATTAGAATTTTAAAGAGATCTAACATCTAGATTGGGAACTGAAATACCTGGCCATCATCACCTTGCCACAAATTCTTTCTACACACATCCTGTTCCAAGATGAAGGTAATAAAATATCTGTGTTCATTCAGAGAGGAAAAGATCAGAAATAAAAATTGGAAGAGTTTTTCAATAAACAACTTGTTCCTCATTCAGAACTTAACCCTTTCTGTACTTGCTTCATGAGCATATTTTCTACCTTTTATTTCAAATTCTTCAATTTACTAATACAATAATTTTAAACCCACACTGTTTATATAAGAGTAATTAATGAAAGACACAGTGCTTTTAAAAACATGGAAGTGAACATTCTTCCAACCCCAAGAAAAACATTACCAACCTTTTCTATCCTGACATTAAAGGTTAAATAACTCAATTCCTGGAATTCCATGAATCTTACTGGTACACACCCAGGCAGAATTTGTAAATTACGGGGAGCAGAGGAAGCCACTGTCATTTAGGTGATTTTCTCCATTTTGTTTTTGATTTAGAAAAGTGGTGTCTGTACTCTCATTGTGATTCTGGAATTTATTAGAGAAGAATAAACTGCACACAAATACAAGTTACCTGGGGACAGGCTACCAGGCAGCACAAAGCAGTACTCCAGAAATGGAAAATGGTCTGACAGCAGCACTGGATGCCACTACTCACTGAAATGAGCCAGTGGTGCTGGACAGTTTTACAAGAGTTACTGTAAAAAAGGTGAATTTTCCACCAAAAATATAGGGTCCGGG
>VYZP01063139.1:13820-29299 GCA_013400635.1 Hypocryptadius cinnamomeus
CCCCCCCTCCATTTTAACCAACTTGTTTACATTTGTGACTAAAAATCAGGCTGTGCTGCATATCTTTCTTGGAACAGGCTGCCCAGAGAGGTGGTGTAGTCTCTTTTCTGGACCAGCCTGGACATGATCAGGTGCAGCCTGCTCTGGGTGAACCTGCTTTATCAGGGGGATTGGATTCAGTGATCTCCAGAGGTCCCTTTCAACTCCTGCCATTCTGTGAATCTGTGATATGCATGACAGGGGTATGCATGTGATTGTGACTTGGAGCTGTGGTTCTCTGTGGGTTATTCATCCATGTAGTTCTTTTGCAGGATCTTGCCATAGTGACTGGCCTCTTTTTGTTATAGAATTAGGAAACACCTTTAACTGCTTATATGTGCATGCACATTCCTCATGTTCTTTTTAACTAAAATTCGGATGTAAATATTCTGCCTTTTGTATGCTATGCTGTCAGTTGCAGTTGAGTCACAGTAGTAAATTTATGAAGATCCCATGAGCTGCTTTTAAATAGGCTCAAGATTTTAAATATTGAAGTTGTCATCCTGTTGAGACACTTATTTGAATATTTGTAAAAGCTGTCTCCAAGATGCTTTTAAAAGCAAACAAAAAAAGGGCCAAACAAAATGAAGCAAAATATATCTCGGAAATATACTGCACACAGAAGCAGAAGAGTGCTAGTAAGGTAAATAAACTGTGTCATATTCCCTGACCCACATTCTCCTGTGCTAAGTGTATTCACTTCTCCTCTTGTTACATGGAAAGAGTCTTCAGTTATGTGTCCGAATTATGTTAATATCTAGGATATTACTGTTTTGCAAACTCATATGCTGAGCTCTGAATAAAGCACAATATTTGTGGTTGTTGCTAGGACATGGCCAAAAACTTACCTTGAGTTACAGAATGGAATCACCAGGAAAGTGAGTTACACTTACATCATTAATTATTTGCTTCTCATTAACATTGAAACTCTGACAGGCTTGGTGCTGTGACCACTTCCCTGGGTGAAGAACCTTCACCATCTGTGTGAAAAACTTTTTCCTAATATCCAGTCTAAACTTCCCGTAACACAACTTCAGGCCATTTCCTTGGGTCCTGTCACTGTCACCACAGAGCAGAGATCAATGCCTGCCCCTCCTTTGCCCTCACAAGGAGTTGTAACTGCAGTGAGGTCTCCCCTCAGTCTCCTCCAGGCTGAACAGAACAAGGGACCTCAGCCACTCCTCACATGGCTTCACCCCAAGGCCCTTCACCATCCTTGTTACCCTCCTTTGGACACTCTCCAACAGCTCAGTGTCTTTTTNCTCAGCCACTCCTCACATGGCTTCACCCCAAGGCCCTTCACCATCCTTGTTACCCTCCTTTGGACACTCTCCAACAGCTCAGTGTCTTTTTTGTGTTGTGGCACCCAAAGCTACCCCCAGCACTTGAGGTGAGGCTGCCCCAGTGCAGAGCAGAGAGGGACAATTCCCTCCCTTGCCCAGCTGCTGATACTGTCGCTGATGCACCCCAGGATGTGGGGTGTTGTTCTTTTGTTGACAAGAACTGAAAGTAGTGCTCGTGTAGTCACCAAATTCACATTTATAAGGTAGAGGAATTCTTCCATGTGCTTGATGCACCCCAGGATACGGCTGGGCCTTTTGGCTGCCAGAGCATACTGTTGACTCATAGTCAACTTGCTCTTGATCCAAACCACCAGGTCCTCTTCCGTGGGACCTTTTTTTCCTTCTCCAGCCTCTCAGTCTGTCTTTACAGTCAGGAGTGCCCTGTCCCAGGTACAGAACATGGCTCTTGCCCTTGTTATGCTTCTTATGGATGGTGATTGCCCAGCCTTATAATTTGTCAGGGTGTCTGCAGGGCCCCTCTTCAATGGAGTCGGCAGCTTCTCCCAGTTTAGTGGAATGTGCTGGAATGGCGCTGCCTGGGTTTGCTGAGGTTTGAGTGCTGAGATGCTCAGGTCCAGATAATTGGAGCAGAACTGTGCATGTGCTCAGGGTTCCCACAAAGAGACAGGCAGCAGCACAGAATGTTTATCCCTGCATCCAAAATTTTATGTGTTTTACTAGCTTGCTTCTTCCCATGGTAAATTGGCCTGTATGTAATCCCTGCTGCTGTGATCCAATTTCTCCCAGGTCTTTAATTGTCTGAGTTAACATTAGTGTGTCTTTATGCTCTCCTGATAAGGCAGCAAAATATGCTGAATGACTGCGTTCCTTCTGAACTTCTGATTGTGATTTAGCAAAGTGCACAAAAAATCTCACCAGAGTGAATAATTCACTATGCAGTCAGTTTAAGAGCACGTGTGGATCCCTTTGGTCACTTACTGGACAAAAGATAGTAAGCCATCCTTGAGAGGATGTAGCGTCTGTCGTGGTTTGTTTTTTGTAGCCAGCAGAGGCTAGAGCCAGTAGAGTAGCTGTAGTGTTACTGCCATGCAGCAAACCGCTGTTTGGAGGTGAGGAGGTCCTGAATTTCAAGGATTTTATCAGCTCTGGGTTTTTCGCAGTAAGTTCTGCTCTTGTTAGCAGCACTAATAGATAAAGGCGTTGGTGTCTTGATGTTCTTCTGAAATTACTGTTCTTGAATCAGTAGGTAGCTAATACACCTGCTTGGGTTAGGGGCTCAGAACCCAGCATTGGCACTGCATTGGAGTGGAGAGGAATGGGTGCTGTTTACATGTCACGAGGTTTCTCCCAGCTGCCTGTAGAGTGTATGGTGTCTCTTCTGTAGGTGATAAAGCTGGGTGAATTGCAGTCCCTGAAGGTTCAGGTTAATCTGGCTTGACTCTGTGAATCCCCACAGGAAAGGCCAACTAACACATGATACAGGAGTATAAGGGAAGTCCTCCAAAATTCCAGCTAATGGAATTTAGCAAAATGGACACTCTCTCCAGCATATGTTCTTCATCAGGTCCCATATGCTTTACAGTATGCTTCCAGGCTTTTCTTTTTGCAAATGCAGTTTTTAGATGAACATATCTACAGTAGCACTATTTCTGGATGTGTCTACACTGCAGTCAAGTAGTGTGATTGCAGGACATGCAGACAGCTCTGTAATTGCTTTGATCTGTATGTGATGTGAAGACATGCCAGCCTAGACTTGAGAGGGCTTTCCAAGCCTTCTGGATAGATTATTAAACCATGCTGAAGTCTGCATTCATCTGTCTCCTCTGCTATTTTTAACTGTCCTCTCTAGATTTGCACTGTCGTGGATACGCCTGCACATGCTGACATAAACTCAGGACTGCATGCCCACTTCACGCCCCCTGCAGCATTTTTGGTGGATGCTCTGCATCTGGCTGCATATCCCTTATTCTTTGTACTGAGGTAGTCTGCTTTTCTGTGGAGTTTAACTGACTGTCTCACTGTTTAATTCCTCTCTGTAACGAGTTGTAGAAAGGGCAGTAGAGTGTCAGAGAGACTTTGGCAGATTTCCACTCCAAAAATTAATTTTATAGTCCCTATTCCAAATTTGATTGTTAAGTTCAGTCTTAAAGAATCATTATATCCAGGCCATACATTTTCGCAAGTGTTAAAATCCAGATGAGAGACTGGGTAAAGGAGCAGTGTTAGAAAGTGAGCATTTTTAAATGTTCTGTATCAAAACATTGCATCTAGAGCACAATTATTGAGGGAAAAAAAGTGAAATTATATAAATGATAAGAAATATCAGCAGTAGCACTGAGGTCACTATAATATATAAAACACAATCCAGCTCTGTTAAAAGGGTTTGGAATTATTTTTAAGAAAAGGAATGTGTATGGTTTTTCAACATTTCAAGGAAGATCCTTGCACTGCTAAGAATTTCTTGGTTTGATTTGTGGGGGTTTTGTTGTTGGTTGGGGATTTTTTTTTAGTTTATGTAGTAAGGGTTATTTTTGGTTTGTCAGATTAATTGTTAAGTTACTCCATCTGCTTGAAAATGAAGTCAGTGAACCTTCTTATTAAGGTACTCTATTGTATGAGTAAAGTTTGACAACAGGTATAGTTGCACATCAGATTTTAGTAAATTTTTTATGCAGAAATTTATTTTCTTTCTGCATTAAAAAATAATCAACCAACTAACCACAAAAACCCATTTTTCTGTATCTAAGGTTATGGTCTGAAAACATCTGTCAGGTGTCTTATTCTTTGACTGTGCCCTTTCTATGCTATTTAACAAAGACAAGGGAGAAAACATGTCTTAAAAATTAAAACATAAAAGGATTAGTTAGTGCAATTTTTTTTTCATATGCCAAAAAAATATTTCACATAAAATCTATACTGTCAGACAAAGAGGAATACAAAATAGACTCTCATTTGTTACTGTGACATGTGATATGCTGTAGAGGAGTAAGGTGAAACTGAGCTTTTCAGCCTGGTGGAGTGCTACAGCTTACTTGTCTGCCAAGAAAATGTTTTGTTTCTAGATAAATGGTTAAACTGAAATAAATAAAATATTCTTTTTTCTTTCATCAAACAATTCTTTAAAAGAAATGTTTCTTACTCCTGTCCTTGACACCTTTCTGAGGAAAAAGAACAGTGTTAGTTCACTGGATGCTGCACAAGAATGCGAGCTATGCCTGGTTTCTGCCACACATGGTCTTGAATAAATTATCTAATTATTTTTACTTATGAGAAGAAAATATAATAGAGAACTGCAAATTGACAGTAGCAACATCTTTTTATAATGTGGCAATCAAACAGTGCCTATGAAAAGGATTAATACTTTATGTTGAACAGCTGAAGCACCTTCAAACTGTGAGGTTCAGAGTGTGGGAGAGAGAGTGGAACATGCACCACTTCTCTGGGTAACCTGTTCCAGTGCCTCACCAGTCCCACAAATTAGGATTTGTTCCTAATACCCAAACTAAACTGGCTGGTTTTTAGTTTGAAATTATTGCCTCTGGTTTTATTTCCACAAGTCATGGTATAAAACGCCTCTCCAACTTTGTTGTAGGCCTTCTTCAGGTACCAAAGACCACAATGAAGTTTCCTCAGAGCCTTCTCCAAGCTGAACAATCCCAATTCTCTCAGGAGACATGTTCTATCCCTTTTATCATCTTCGTGGCCCCCTTCTGGGCTTGATACAGAAGGTCCTTGTCTTTCCTGTGCTGGGACCCCAGAGCTGGACACTGCAGTGGGGTCTCACCAGAGCAGAGCAGAGGGACAGAATCCCTTCCCTCATCCTGCTGCCCACGCTGCTTTGGCTGCAGCCCAGGACACGTTTGGCTTTCTGGGCTGTGAGTGTCCATGGCTGGGGCATGTCCAGCCTCTTACCCACCAGCACTCCCAAGTCCTTCTCACAGGGCTGATCTCGATCCCTTCATTGTTCACCCTGGATTGATACTGCGAATTTCCCCAGTCCAGGTGCAGCACCTTGCACTTGGTCTTGTTGAACAACATCTCGAGCCCATGTGCCCTCATCTTGAGCCTGTCCAGCTCCCTTTGGATGGCATCACCCCCTTCAGGAGTGTCAGCTGCACTGTCAGCTTGATGTCATCGTCAGCCTTGCTGAGGAGACAGTTTATCACAGTGGTCAAGAACTGGCACAGGTTTCTCAGAGGTGGTGGAGTCTCTCTCCATCCTTGGAGATACTCGAAAGCCACGTGGATGCAGATCTGGGCAACAGGCTCCAGCTGAGGCATGGGCAAGGGGTTGGACTGGATGATTTCTAGAACTCCTTTCCATCCTCAGCTGTTTTGTGGTTCTGTGAAGTGCTGTGAAAAGAAGAAACATTGTTATAGTTAATACACACAAGGCTCCAGGGCCTTGTGTGTGAATTATTTATTACAGGGCTGCAGGCTACAGCCTGTGTCTCTGGCCCTGTGATGGCAGCCTTGCATGCTGCTAAACACGGCCCAAATCATGGCATGGCTGTAGCCAGGAAAGATGTGTGCTTTATTATTTAGGTTGTCTTCATTGAGCCTTTTGGTCTCGGGTATATGGGGTAAGTGAACTGCAGTGAGAGGCACCTCCCACTTCTGGCAGTGATCAGTACAGGCTGGAGATGGGGATGTGCTCCCATGCTTCTCATTCTGGCCCTTCTGCTGTGGCTTTCTGTGGCTTCCTGTAAGAGCCTTTGTTTCCATCCTCTGGATGGGGATAATAATGCTTTCTTATCCTGTAATAGGAGTGTGTGAGTTGAGGAATGTTAGTGAAACACTTGGACATTACTGATAAGCGTCCATGGAAAAAGCTGCAAGGATATCTTCCACTTGCTGTAGGGCTTCATCAGTCTAAAATTTTAAATAAATTTAGGCAAGTTAAATGCTGGATGGGGGAACACAGGAAATGAAAATGCACACCTGATATTTCTGAGTAGTTTGGGTGTGGTCTGCGTAAGACAGGTTACCTTTGCAAAGCATTGAAGTGGGATCCTTCCGTTAGTCCCGGCATCGAAATCAGTACAAGCAAAGAAATGTGCTCATGTGTAAATTTTGTAACGTTGTGGGTTTTCACATAGTGAGGTAGGGAGGTTCATTTCTTTAACGTAGTTTCATTTTTTTTAATGAAGGGTTTTAGGAATCTCAGAAGACACTACAAAATTTCAGCTTAAAATAATAGTACTACTTCTAATTGGTATTTCTGCCACCTCATCCCACAGTTTATTGCAGCACTAGTAGCTGCACAGCTGAACACTAGTGCTGGTTGTATATGCTGCCCATAATATTTTAAACAAATAATATTGGATAGCAGTGTTCTACACAGAATAGCATTTTATAGCTGCAGAGCTGCAGTTGCAGTCTGTTTCTCAAATAAGAAAATAATGACAGTTTCGGAAGACTGCATTCTGGTTTCAGGGGCATAGATGTCTCTCAGGAATAATTTCGCTGTTTTTCACTGAATATTCCAGTTTCCACCAAACTATAATGGAAATAAAAGGTTCTTTTTTGACAGTGCTTAAATTTACAGTAGTTTGCACTGTTTAATTTTTAAGAAGTTTTGCAAACAACATCATAGTCTATGTCTATGGAATAAAGTATGAAAAACTGTGCAGTTTTTCTACTGTCTTAATTTTAATTTTATCAAAATGAAAATATTTGCATAGATGTTAGTGGTCAAGTGTCATTTGTAAGTCAGAGGAAAGTTAATGTTTGCAGTAGAAATTAAAATTTTTTTTGATACTTTTTGCTTTAAAACTAAATATAGTAAAAGTAAAACCTGTAATACATGCATATAGTATTTCTCAAATTTATTTTATTCATCAAGTAGTCTCAAATGAAAGTGGGTTGGTCTGAGTAACAAGGAGCATGAGTTCTGAGTTTTTTGAGTTCAGGGTTTGGTTTTTTGAGTTTTAGGTTTGGTTCTTTTGGTCCATGGGCACTATGTGCACAGATGTATGCTCTGTGTGACATGTTCTGCGTAAGGCTGGCTCACATCCCAAATTGAAGTGTAATGCTGGTTACCTACTGCTGCCCCTCAGTTGTGACTGCTAGTGGAATTCACCTTGTGTCAATGGAAAATTCAGCTTTGGAATTTGGAGTATCAGAATTTGCTAGAGTGTAGCTCTTAGATGTTCTAGTCAGTTCAGGGCACAAAGGATGGGGCAGTGGAGTTGACAGCCCAAAAATATAAAAGGAGAGAATAAAAAAGGGTGTAGTTGGAAGACTGGAACCACAGGAAGGTGGTTGCAGAGAAAACAGGCCTCCCACAAGAGAGCAGGACAGTGCATAGGCTTCACACAAATGGTGTATACACTTGGCATATTCTGACCCTTGAAGCAGAGAATCTACTTATATAGGAGTTTTCCCTTGACTTTATAATTAAAGCTCACATGAAGCAGAAAATCATCATGGGACTGAATGCAGGATTTTGTCAGGAAAATGTAAATAAGGCAAGTTCTAAATTTCTAACTTCAAGTGCAGTATTTGAATGTTGCAAACTTAAGAGCACAGTTTGGCATTAATTATTTTCCAGGATATTTCTAGAAATAATTGAGCAGGCCACTATGGGGCTACAAGGTGTTGAAATTCTACTGGACTATTATTGGATTTAGGTTGAGTAATTTAAATGGGAAAAAGAATGATGCAAGGAAGTGTTTGAAAAATTCCTTTTATTCATCTGTGTAAAAATAATAATGATTAAAATAACTTCAAACCCTAACGTGACCTAACAGATGCTTTCAACATTAAAAGTATGTTAAACAAAGATATTTTCAATTGCTTGGTTTTATTGAAACAACACTTATAAATGAAATGTATTCTTCAGCAAAAAGAAAATGCAGCTTAGGAAGATTTATGATACACTGATTAAATTGGTTCCATATTTTTCTGTGATCAGTACCTGAAGAAGATAAGGTGAGTAAGGATGCAAAGTACTAAGTAGAGAAACTAAAGTCAGGATTCTTGTAACAAAACTTAAGTATCAAATAATATAATTTAATTGGAATTGTTGTACTGAGCAAAAACTTATGAAGGATTGCTGCCCCAGTGCTACTGCCCCCAGTGCTGCTGCCACTAATTCAGAGAAAGAAGAGAAACCTCAGTTTATGGTTTGAAACAAGAGTGCAGTGAGTCACATCTGCTTTATTAAAGATGTTGACACAGAATCCTCCACTTCCCCCTAAACCAAGGCATGGTTTGGAAAGGCTGAGCTCCGCTATGCTTGATTTCATCCTAACATGAGTGCTGGAGCCTACATTAGCAGTGGTAGTTGCCATAAGGCCTGTGTTTCTCTGTCTTACTTTGGGGCCAAGTATCTGGTTCCTTGTGGATGTGGTTACTAGGGTGTATTATTTTTGGATTTTTACATAAGAGCTAGGCTACCAAAAGAAGGCATATTTTTTATTTCTGTAGTTCATGAACTCTCAACAGTCCTGCAGATGTTCGATATTCACTGCCTTTGCCAAAAGACTAGAAGTTGTGAGTGCTTTGACAGCACAGTACTTTTCAAATTGTACCTGGAGTAAAAAGTTGTTAAATCAAAATATCATGTATATTTTTATGTATCAGTTTGTTCTCGAGTAGATTTGTGACTATATCGAACCATTAATTTTTTAATGTTCTCCTTAATTCTCCTCAAATGCGTATCTCCAAAGTCTTGCTCAAGTAAGTATGAGGGCAGTATACACACACATTTTCTTCTATGCTGCTTATTTACTTTAGTAGAGTATTGTGCTGCTTTGAAGTGCTTCTAGGTGACACATGTGCTTTGCACTTTCAGCCACCACTTAGGATGTACTGGTTGAATTTTTGTTTTTTCTGTGTATTTCCATACAGGACACGTAGTGGTTGATGTCTTGAGAAGTGGCATATGGTATGTTACAAAGCCTGAGAGGGAATGTAGAGATGCAGAGCAGGACACTATCAATATTCTCATAGTTAATTCCTTCTTATTTGACAGTGTTACTGAAAGTTAGTTACACATCTGTGTTTTCTGTATGTTAGCAGTGTACTGGTTGTGTAAAATATCTCAGGACTCAGGTCAGCTGATTTCACAGTCCTTGCTTAGCAGTTGCTTCCTGAATTTAAGGGCATAAGCACTGGCTTTTTTGTGGAATGCACTTTATTTGTCACTAATATTCTTTGAAATAATGAAGAGAGCTGCAAATAATCTTGACATGAAATAACACAGCATTTTATGTCTCTCAGTGTTCCAAGTGACCATGGCTTGATCCGTGTAAGTCTTTGGCTCAGTCTCAAATCTAGGTTTAATGAAAGATTTACAGAAATGCTGAATAGCACTTATACTTTCACATGATTGATGCGGCGTTCTATATATATTTTACAGTTCTGCATTATAAATTATTTGATGTTTAAGTATAAAAAACAGATGAAAACCTATGGCTTTAATATTATGTATGCAGAGAAGATGGATATATACACATACATACTCTCTGTACTTGTGATTGTTGAACATCTACATATTAAAATGTATTATTCATTTCTGCCAACCGTCATGAGTCAGTGGAAAATAATGGGCGCAATCATTTGAAAAATGCGCATTCACTATTTGCTTGTATTCATCTCAAAGTTCAGACTGCAGATGTGTAACCATTCATTTTACTGTTCTCAGTGATGCGTGTAAGCCTCCTGAGGATTCACATTTATGAACTTCCTGCATTGGCATTGGCAGAACAGAGAGGTAACATGAAATAAAATTTATTTCGGCCATAGAATTTAGTGATATAAGAGGCAGTTATTAAAAAGAATCAACGCTCAACCTGATTTTGTTAGTTCAGCTGCTAAATTTCCACTAGTAAAGTAATAAATTTAATTTGCAGTGGACTTTCCCTAGCAATTGCAAACATTGTATGTACGTTTTCTCCAGGGAGTCACACTTTTGAATAGCAGTGGGGTTTTTTCCTGAAATTTTGCAGGAAGTAGAGAAAAAAGATGAATGTCTTTTAAGATTAGTTTGTAAAAAAAGCTTTTCTGGTCAGATTTCACTTCTAAAATGACTGAAGAACAGATTTGTTAAATTCCTGATGTTCTGCTCAATCTTAATTTTCCATGGAAAATTGTGTCATACATAATCTCCAGATCTATATGTGAATGTATTATTTTAACCTGGGTTTGGTGTTAGCGTTGAATTACCAGTACTCAAAACAAATGTATTTGAAGACTCTTTGGCTAGTTCTGCCTAAGAAAATATTTTTAAAGCTCAGAGGAAGTACAATGAACTAGTTACTAGCTGCACAATTTATACTTGAGCCTTTGTACGTTCGGTGCTACAAAATATATCAATGGCAGGTTTCCAAGTGTTGTGTATGTTCTGTTTTATTACTGGTTGTTCTAGACACTGCTTTTGGTCTAATTTAACGCTATTCATGGCTTGATAGGATATGTAATTTTTTCCCTTTGGTTCGGTTGCTTTTGTTTTGGTTTAATCCACTCATTTATATGATATCCTTTATGGTTTTCACCATTCAAAAGCAAAGGAAAAGGCCTTCCATAGCAGTTCTGACAGAACTGCTTTTTACGTGCTGCTGAGATCTTGCAGTTTCAGAGATTGTGCTGATTATAGGGTAGTACAGTGTGATAAATCATAAATTCAATCTTAGTGGAACCTCCATAAGAAAATACTGCACTATCAATTCATTGCTGTAATATTGGCTCTTGAAACAGTTTGGAATTTGAATTTTAGAAAAAAAAGGCTTTTTTTTCTTATTTTATTAATATTTTAAACCATGTTAAGGCTCATGGTTGTGATGGGGAAGAAAGCAAAACCAATGTTTTAATTACAGGTATAGGGTAATAAAATGTTTCCTAAGTGTATTTTAGATCTCCAGCTGCAACATGGAAAATACAAATTTCACCAGGACCAACAGAAATAAATATTCTTTCCCCATAAAAGGAGTGGTGTAAACCAATCAAGATGCTTGAAAAATTACAGCACTTGCAAAATATTTTAAAAATATTTACAGTTGCAATTTTTCTAGACATGGGCTTGCAGAATGGCAGCGTAATAAATAAACTGCTTTGAGGGAGATGGCTTCCATGAAATTGAGAAAGTGAGAAAATCTCCAGTGCTGATATTTACATTGCTGTAATTCTGCAGAGCAAAGGAAGTAATTCTCTTTCTTGCTTTGTAAACTAAATCTAGTGTGCATTAAAAAAAGAGATAGTAATAATTGTTTTGCATCCCTCACTCAAACCCTGTGGCATACTTTAAGGTTCCCTGTCCTGTTGATGGAAGTCGTGATGGTTTGGAGTCAGCACAGCTGCTTATAGAACTTCTACATCATTTGCTGGTGAAGGTGGAAGGGTAATCAGTGCTTGCTCTTTTCTAGACTCAAAGGGAGCTTTTAAGAGATCTGAATTGAAAAGTATGTATATGTTACAAGTTCATTTTTGGAGGCTGGCTAATGCAGCAACTCTGGATTTCAGGAGGGTTGGTGAATCTTTTACATTAAGAGCAATTCCTGCCTTCTTCAGTGTAAATCTGAATTTTAGGTTCTGTGATAGATTAGGTAGAGTGGGATATTCTGTAGAATTTCTTATTATATTCAGTCCTGGTTTCTGTATGTACAGAAGTATACAACAGTGTATTTTCTGTCCTAGTGAGACTGCCAGCTGATTCTGAAAGATCTTACTTAGGCCTGGCTTTCCTTAAGGAAAGAGCCACTCTCCTCAGCATTAAAGGATTAAGCATTTCTTACATAAAAGGTCGTGCTAGAGCTTTAAAGAATTTGTAGAAGCATTAACTAACTTGCAGGCAAAAGGAAAGTTGCTGTGATCATGCAGGGAAGAATGTAGCTTCCTAAGTATTTTGGTGATAGGCTCTTTAGATCTATCAGTTAAGGGAGAGATTAGTGTCTTTATCGCTTCTTACAGTTCTACAGACGTGCCTGATCTCTTGTGGAAGCTCTTCCATAAGCTGCTTAGTAATTTCTTTGTGTGACTCTCCAGCACTTTATGGCTCTGCATGCATTTCTGCAAATCCTCAAAGAACGGTACTGCTACAAAACTCAGTTTTGCTGGTCTGCACTTTTGACGGTGCTGGATCTGTGAGTGTTTGAAAAGAGAGGGTGAAATTCTTCATTAATGGTCAGAACTTTGAGAACTTGGCTCTCAGGGCTGGAAACAGTTGGATCCAGGATTTCAGACAGATTGGACTCTTGACAGCTGCAGACAGTATACTCTTCTTTGCCCGGCATGGTTCTGCTGGAATTTTAAGGCATTGTCTCTTATCTCCTAAGAGCATTTGTGAGTAGCAACTGACTTTTGAATAGCAAGAATATACTTTTTCAAAGACAGATTTGCTAGATAATAAGCAGCCTAAGATCCTATTCATCAGTAGCAGCTAACTCCTTAACTGACATAGCCATCCAAAGTTCATTTTCAAACTGTATGGCTATGATAAATATCAGTGAATCATCTGTGTAATTGAAACACCATATGAACATCCTGGACCACATAAGGTTCATAACTTTGTCAGTATTCCAAAATTCAATTTCTCGGATTGGCAACACTTTCTTCTGTGTAGTAGGATATACAAAGCAGGAAATCCTTGTTCCGCTTTCTCACCAGATGTAATGCCCCTTTACCTTGCAACAAGTGAATGGAAAGGATTGGAGCTTGTTTAAAAGGAATAATCTCTTAAACAGTTGCAACTGGCGCTGATTTGCTCTAAGTAGTGTTAAAGCTGTTTTCCCTTCCCGAAACTGGGAGAGATCCTAACTGGTTGCTTGTTTCAGTGTATATGTGCGTGAAGAAGAGGCAGTAAAAGAAGAACTCCTCTGTTGGGAAAAAATGGAATAACAGTCTTACAACACTGCCTAGCCAACTGCATTTATTCCCAGTGAAGCGACTACACTTGTACCTTGGTCACATGCCAAGACAAATGATTTGTTTTATAGATGCTGAAAGTTACGTTAATAAAACTACAAATTATAGTGTAGTATAGTAATCCAGGAGCACAAGCTTTCCTACGACAGTATTGTTTACTGGAAAACTAAACATTCTAACATTGATTCTTAGTTGTTCGCATAGATTTTTGAACCAAATCTAGCCAATCAGTGTTTCTGCTTACTTCTCAGTTGCAGTGAGTAAGTAAATACTTACTTGTCATGCTAAGCTGCTGTTTGCCAAATATTGTCAATTTGGGATGGGAGGGTTTCTTCTCTTCCCAGTTTTTAATTTTATTCTTTTACATCGTCCTAGAAGTAGGAGTAAAAATGTTGGTTGGCCTAATTTTTGAGTGAAAAAACAAGAGAGTGTGGTATTTGGCCATACATTCTTTCCAGTCCCTGTCAATAGATTATGCTAAATGTAACCGCTGTTCTTGATGGACCCAAGAGTCATGACTAGAAAACAGTTTGTGAGTGTAGTTCAGGCCATCACAGTGAAGGTGGAGGGCTTGAGGGGGTCTGGAAATGAAGATGATAGTTCGGTGGTGAAAGATCAGTTCTTCAATATGTATGATAAGCAATTTGGGCGTACAGCTTATGTATTTTAAATTGCAGTCCTTTTCAGAGGTCATCCTAAGCTACATATTCACTTGTGAAAGCTAGCAGCTAGAAACCAGAATGAGGTATTAGTTATATAATCAGAGATCAGAATTACCTGGTTTTGGCATGCTTTTGGCATGCTTTTCTTGTTGCTGTGAACAGAAATGTAGTTGGTGTGGATCAAAAATGAGACTACCACAGAGGAAAAAGCTTAATTTCAAATCAGTCAGTAAGTAGGTGTGTCTCTGTTACTCCCTCCTGATTTACTGCAAGGGCCTATCTGATCATCTTTAGCTATTAAACATCCTAATTCACTCTTTATAGCTGAATACATGTTTTGGTAGGTTTGCAAATGACTACAGGTATGGTGAAGTTTGAGTAGGACATATAAAAGAAAACAAAATATGTTTTAATTTGCACAGACTATGTAAAAAGTAAATAAATTTTGTTTTAACAGTTGTGATAGGCTCATCCTTGTAATGTCTTGAGGGGTTTGGGTACATTTGAAACTTTGAGGTCATTGCCCCAATTTTCCATTCATTTGCGGCTAAATTTTGTTCATTCAGCTTCATATGCTTTAAAATGAGGCTCTAATTAAACTGTTTCGGTAAGCTGCAAACATTTCCTGTTATCCAGCTCTGATTTTTCCTACCGTTGTCACCCATGTCCATGTATTCTGAGGTTTTTCCAGACAGCAAGGCTGCTTTTTGGCTCCTTCATTTCCTTTCCATGTGTCGTTGATTAACAGTGACACCCACAGAAGTAGCTAGAGTCCTCTAGGCAGAGCACTTAAAACCTTGGGCTTTAAAGAGTAATGTGTAACACAGAGAAGAGAAGAGAAGTCTGAAGAGTTTCTGGAGAGTAGAGTCCTGGATGGAAAGTAACAGAAGTGCAAAAGTTTTCCTGTTTATTTTAGTCATTTATAGTGTGGAGTCAAAACCAAGAGATAGATTTAAACTTTAGGGGTAGAAAATTTGCGGTCTGGTTTCCAACTGTAGTAGCAAGTCATTGTGGCCAACTAACATCCAAAAAGTTAAAAATACTATTGCAATTTTTGCATGTGGTAAAGGAAAGCACAGTCATTTAAAAATTAATCTTACCATCTGTGATATTTCAACGTGGAGGACATTGGTTATGAGTTTCTGTATGTTCATTAAAGATCTGACTTTTTTCTTTCCCTCCTGCATTTTCTGCAGCTATTTTTACAAATGCAGCCTAAGTATGAGCATAACACTGGTAAATCAGAAGAGAGGGGTTGTAAATCCACTTTTTACAGATTTAGTAAATTACACAGCTCAGAAGTGTACCACCCCCTTTGTTATCCATGCTGTCTTTTGAACACATAATTTCAAGTTGCACAAATTGTAAAGGTCAGTTTTGTTCCAGTGAGTAGAAGACAATGAGGCATGACTGTTCATCTCTCTGGTAAACAATTCCAGAAAAAACAACAGTTGGAAAAGAAGATGGGGCATGATGTCGGAACCCAGGATGTCTCTCTGACAGCCGTGTATGATCCGGGCCCCGACCAGGAGGGTTTGGAGCCCTGGCAGGGGGGTCAGATATCCTGACATGCAGCCAAAGACCCTGGCATGCAGCCAGAGACCCCTGTG
>VYZP01063143.1:0-23812 GCA_013400635.1 Hypocryptadius cinnamomeus
TCACTAATTTCAAATAGCACAAACTGCAGTAGTCTGGAGCCTCTTGGAGAGGTTAAAAAGAATCATATTTCTAAAACTCACTCTTCTGCAGTGAGAAAATTACAGAAGTTTACCTTGATCCCTTTCATTAGGAATTCACTCCCAGCTGGCAGTGCAGTCAGCATGTTGACAGGGGCAATTTTACAGGGAAATAGGAGCTTCGCCTGCCAGAGTGGATTAAGTCAGGCAGGGACCAGAGCTGCTCTAAGGGACTCAAGAGCATCCACTGGGAACCTGTGGAGTCCTTGGGTCAGTCTCAAGACACCATTCAGAAGCTGCACAATATTTAGTTCAAAAGTCATTGTAGAGAAAAGAAAAGGGGCTGGACTGAACTTGTGTCCTTGATTTAGTAGAGAGTATTTGCTTTTGGGTGAAAATATTGTCATGGCTCTACTTCTGTACAGAGCTTCACATACTCAGGCATTGGTGCTCTCAGTCGAAGTGAATTACCACTTTAAAAATAAACCATGGCACACAGCAATGAGAGACACATTATGAGATATAAGTGGTTTAATTTTGCTCTTGTCTGGTTTCAGAATTATGAACAAGTATCCTGGTTAGCTGTAAATGTAATTTTTTCCCCCAAAATGGAACAGACTTTTATATCTGTTCAATGCAACTCAAGCCTGGGTGCCCCAAATAATTTATCTTTGTACTGGCTTCAAACTCTCCAGAGATTTCAGCAAAAAAAAAAGATAACTACTAAAAAGAAATCCATAAAGAAATTTGTGATAGCATCAAATATGGCAGCAGCATTTATATTTGAAACTGATCTGATAAGAGAAAAAAAGGGAAACACCTGTAGCAGCTGAATTAAAGCTCTGAGGAGTTAAGAAAATTAGAATAGAAAGAAGATGGCACTATTGAAGCTGAACTCAAAGCTGAGAGAAAATATCTAACCTGCAACACAGTCTTGCTTAGTTTTCCCATAACTCAGGACAGGAATCTTCAGCAATAAGTGCAGACAGAAGTCAGGTAGGAATTGGAAATATCAGTGAGAACCTCACAAAGGAAAGCTCCAGCTGAGTTCATGGCTCTGTGGATCAGCAAAGGTGGTGGCACACTATTCCTTGATATCCTGGGAAAAATTATTTTCTGCAATAGATATTGGAGAAATTGTATTGAAAATAACAAAATTCTTTAGCCACATATTTAAAATCATCTTGCATGGCTGGATCTTTCTGACAGTTTCAAATATATTTTGTTTTCATATAAAACTTCATTTCATGACAAGAAAATTCTCCCCTATACCCTTCTGTTCTCCCAAAATTATGGAAACAAATATAAATTAAAATAAGTGATTTTAGTTCTGCAAGACTTTTCATTCTCTCCATACACAATAACAAGTTTTAATTCATATTCAGTGCTCCTGATGTGATTTAGAAAAAAAACCCAAAAAAACCAACCAAACCAAAAGATTTCATGTCTGTCATATCTTCTGAGTCTTTCTTTGTAACAGTATTCATTATTGCTCAAGTCAGTGTAAGGAACAGATAATACGTGTTTTGTTCTTTTGACAACTATTAATTTCATTGAAAGCATGGATGTGTAGGTCTGTGTAGACACATGATTTAAGGAAGCAGTTTTTAAATCAAATCTCCTTTTAAAAATGTTGATTGACAGGGCAGTACGCCATGTGACTGTTTTGCAAATTATAACTTGTATCTAACTAGAAGAAAAAAGTAGAAATACTTTGTGTTTTCTTTGAGGCATGCCACATCAGGCAAAAGAGTTTCCTCCTTTGAAGAGATTTGTGGTAAATGCCAGAGGTAGGACAAATATGTATTTGGAAAAATTGAATGTAATGTATCACTTGTAAGATCCAGAGTGTTTTCTGCTCTCCCTTGAAGAGCAGCTGCACTTGATCCTCACATAGCTTCCAGTGAAAATAGCAATAACAGCTCATGTTCTCTGGGGCAGGATCTGGAGAGCTCTGCAGAAAAATACCAAATATTACCAACTATATCCATGGGACCACAAAACTTCTCTAGGTGTGACAACAAAACTCCCTCTGGTTGCAGACTGGGTTTGCAGACTGGAAGGTTTTCTTCAAAATGTGGCTTTGCCATTGGTTTTCCAAAGTTCTGCTTACTTGGTACCTATAATAACCCTGCAATATATTTTTCAGATTTAAGCCTCTGAAGGCAAAAAGCAAAAGGTCAAATAAGAAGATTTACAAAGGACTGAGGCTTCCCAGATTTCAGCTTGGCCAGAAGAATCAGAACAGGAAGAGTTTTATTCTTTTGGTAATGGTATCATACTCTTCCAGTAAAGGAGTTTGATTTTTCAGACCACTAAACCCATCCCTCATCCCAAGTATGTGTCTCTCACCTATGGGGTGAAGCAAGGGCTGAAGTAACCCAGTCCACTCCTCCCCAGACTGGGTCTCTCCTCTTAAGGAATGCAGCTCTGACCTTTCCTTGCACCTCAGGGAAGGTAACCACCTCTGCTGCCTCCCAAAATATTTCAGTATCTACCACAGCTGGTTTTGTCTCTTCTGCCAGGAGATCTATCTCCTGGGGTGAGAACCAGCAGCTTGTTTCAAGGGTTTTTTTACTGCTTTCCCCTATCCAAACTAATGATGCCATTACATGCTGCCTTGTTATTTTTTATGGGCACTGTTGACAAGAGAAGCCTTTCACTCTCCAGTAATTTCAATATCATAAACCTACTATTATTCTGTTATGGCAGCTTTAATTCTACACTTCTTCATAGCCAGATCCAACACTTAGAAATATCCTTTCCACCAAAATTCAAATGCAGTGGTTGCATTAAAATCTTGCTCCTGCTCAAACCTGGCAGTGGCCAAATCACACTGTGAGACGCAGCCTCGTATTCAGACAGAGCAGCAAAAGCCATTTCGGGGCAGGCTGTGGGTTCACCCTCTGCCAGCAGCCATCCCAAAATCCCATTTCACTCTCACGGAATCATTAGGGGGAAAAAGATCTGTAATGTGATTGAGTCCAGCCATTAACTCAGCACCACCTTGTTCACCACTAAACCTACCTCCAAATGCCACATCTGCACTGCTTTTGGATATTTCCAGGATGGTGATCCCACCCCCAACCTGGGCAGCCTGTTCCAACACCTGACCACACTTTCAGTGAAGGAATTTTCTTTAACATCCAGTGTAAACCCTCCCTGGAACACCTTGAGGCCATTTCCTCCCATCCTGTCACTTATTACTTAGGAGAAGTGACTGCCCCACACCTGGGTCCCTCCTTTCAGGGAATTTTAGAGAGTGCTAAGGTCCTTTACACTTGCCAAGATCAGAAATTTCCCTGATATTTACAGTATTTAGCATGTATCTGTGACAAGAGATCATGGAGAAAGAGATTCTGTACATTTTGACTTGTGCACTAGATTTAGGAAAGGTATTTTTCCACATCACAACCACTCCCAAAACAAGATTGAAAATCAACCCAATTATATCATAAACCTGCAGAGAATCAGTCACACAAAGTCAAGGATATGCCTAATTAAAGGCATTTACTTGTGCTTTTTTGCCCCTGTGTCAGACTCAATCATGAATGCCTTAATAACCAGTTATTTTCTTCCAGCTGACACTGAAAAGTGATTGTACTTATAGAAAAAAAATAGAAGTAAAAAAGTAGAGATTTGCAATCTACACAGAGAAACATCACTAAGGAGGACAGGAGAGTTACACTATTCAACCAGGTGATGTAACAGGGCTGGTACTCAGCAAATGCTACCAGAACCAAAGAAATGTGGCTGATTTGAATTCACTATTTTTTGTTCTTTTCCTGGTTCTGTGTATTTAAACAGCCAAGTTCATAGCAGAAACTGCTAGACTGAACCAGAAATTATCTGAATGATTTAGTTATATAACTGAATTAAAAAAAAAAAAAAAATTATTTGATTGTGTAGTGACATTTTTCACCTTGGAAAACTATGACTTCTACTACCATGATTATACTTATTTTTCTACAATTAATTCAACATATGTTTTACTGTGGAGTGGTTCAATAATAGCTGTTGTTTGCTGCAGCTCAAGTTTGTAGCCAGATGCCTTCAAACCATTGCTCTTCATTAAAGGTATCCTAAGTATTCAGATTTACAGGTGTCACTGCTTTTACTATAATTTACTTCCTTTTAAACCTAGGCTGTTAAAACCTTTTTCAGACGGCCAATCCACAATACTACAAAAAATGCCTGCTTTAAATGTTTTTTTTTTCTCACATCTAATTTAGAGACAATTAAATAACTTTACAACTCACTCCAGGGTTTGTTTATTTTTATTTTTTTTATAGTAGCCATCCTATAAGCAGCTTTATTACTATGTGGATCCCTAACCATCACACTGCTATTAATTAGA
The DNA here is from genome assembly GCA_013400635.1 of Hypocryptadius cinnamomeus. Taxonomy (NCBI): domain Eukaryota; kingdom Metazoa; phylum Chordata; class Aves; order Passeriformes; family Zosteropidae; genus Hypocryptadius; species Hypocryptadius cinnamomeus. Next base: position 4,376 of record VYZP01063143.1, read on the forward strand.
AGTGCCCAGTTTATGTGTCAGTGCAGCAGTGAATGGCAAACATAAACTCAGCCACTCTTTGTTGCCCAGGTTAATGATGGCTAATCTGTGTTTACCTGGATTCCTTTCCATACCACAACCAGTCAACGTTTTGACAAGGAAATGCTTTGCAGATTTCTCTTACCTGGTAGGTTTTAAGGAAAATTACCTGAAACTATATGTGTATATATTATAGCATGTAAAAATGCCTTAACAGCTTCATTTAAGCAGAAAATTGGGTATATATTTCCTATTGGACTTGGAATGAGAATTGATCTTAGCAGTTTATCAAAATCAGTACTTACCAGAACTCTCTTCTTACCCCAATATCTTTAAAAAATTAGGATTATTAATGTTCTTCAGGTATTTTGGCTGATAATCTAGAGGTGGGGCTGGAGGCTCACAGGAGCAGTCTCTGCACCATGACAATTATTTGAGAATGTTCTTGCTTAAAACACTTTTAACCCCCAGCCTGCAAAATAAGCAGCAGTGACTTTTTAAGCTTTTTCTTTAAACCATCCAACTACATCTTTAGAAGAAAAAAAAGCAAAGCTTCTTCACCTGCCACTCATACGAGGCTCTTACCACTTTAATGCTCTCTAAAAATTCTCACCCTGGTTATATTCTATTTTCTTCAGACACTGAAAGTTTCCATCCATTTCCATGCTCTCATTCCCAGTTGGATCCCCTAAGCACAGCTCCACGCCCTGTTCCTCCCAGACCCCTTTTCCCCACGGTGGCTCTGCCTCCTGCCCCTGCCTCAATTCCCACAGCTCCTGTGCCCTCCTCTCCTGTGCTGTGGGTCCTCCCCCAGTCCATCCCCAAAACATTTTCAAACAATTTTCCAACAAGTAGTCCTGGAACTAACAACACATGATTCCCAAGGGGTTAGTTTTTCATGGCTGAATGGATTTGACACTGAATTCACTATGGTTGAAGTGTGAGTGTACCCCTCATGAGACACTAAAAACTCTACCCAGAGAGAAATACCACCTGAGTGGTATTTAGATAAATAGAAAGGACATAGTTTTGCTCTTTTAGAATAAAATATAGCCAGCACACACTGCAATTCCTTAATTAATATACAGCATTTAAAATGTTTATATATCACAAATATTTTCAAGTGCATGATAAATAAGTCCAGTAAAGTTTAAACAAAGAGAACAGTGAGGCATTGGAAAATATTTGTCTATTTCTCCTAATTAAATAACACCATTGAAGGCTTGAGTTCAAAATGTATTTGAGCAAAGATGCATGAAAGTGGGGCATAAAAATCAGTCTTTATATGTATATATATATATATATATATATACACACACATAAAATAGATTTAATAATAGTGAGGAATTTTTTTTTTCCTTTCTAAGTGCCAGGTCAGTTACCTTGTTTGCTGGAAAAAAAAAAAAAAGAAGGCATTTTTCTGTTAATGAAGACCATGTTCTCAAAATAGCAAGTAAATGGGTTTTAAAAAGTGTCAAATATGTTTTGCCTTATTTGTCAAGGGTATAAATATTCTGACTGGGAATTATGAAACCAAGAAGTCAGAGTTTTCCAGAAGAAATATATATGCAGGCAATTTATCAGCTCCCACCGGAAATTAGTCATACTATTTCTTGCATTTTTCTTGTGTACGTTAATAATCATGTATGTTAAAACATACACTTTATAATTCATGAGGTTTGGACATTGAAGATGTTTTGAAATTGGACACACCATTGTAGAAGCTCATAAATATACATGACTTAAAAAGCCATAAATAGCAATATGTCAATCCAGCTAAGAAATGTTCTAGTTTTGTGTTTTTATAATCATGCATTGAAATAAGATAAGCCAACTACCTGTGGCTGATGGAAAATGGGATCTAGAGACACACACCCTTGAGGACCAGAGATGATGGCTAATGTGCAATGTCAACCAGTGGTCCAATTCATTGCCTCTTAAAATCAGAATAATATTCCAGTTTCTATATAAAGGTTCAAACTTGGTCCTCTGTGATTTTTTTTCAGGAGAAAAAAAAAGCACAAATGGAAAAAAGCAGGGTTTAGAGTATTATTCTTTTGAATCTCTTCCTGATGAGACACAACACTAGAGCTTGTAGCAAAATCATTTGTGCTTCTTGCAAAAAAGTGCTGAAGCTAAAAGTAGGGGCATGTGAAGACCTTGAAAGAATCCTGCACCAAGGAATGTTCTGAGGTGTCTGACACTAAGGTCGTGCATCCAGCATCCTGGAAGGCTTCAGTTCCAGACTCTCCTCTAAATTAGGGAAAGCAGGAAGCTGTGCTGTGCTTCCCGTGTCAGGTCCGAGCCCTGACCCCATGGCCTGGCTGCCTGGGAGGAGGATGGGAGGATGGGCTCTGCTGTCCTTTTCACTGTTCCTCGCTGTGCAACTTCTGATAAAACTAATATACTGCCACAAGAGCTCTTCAGTTTAAATGGATCTTTACTTTTAGATGAAAAGCCACACAGGGTAAAAAAAAAACCAAAAAAAAAACCAAAAAAATACCATGTTGTTCTAACAAACAGGAGATGCTGTCTATTGCTCAGGCTTTACAATGCCTGACTTATATGCGGGCTGGAACAATGAACACCTGGAGCATTTTACTGTTTCCATATTTCACAGGGAAAGAGAAGTTTATTCCTCACAGCAGCAGCATCTTCTACTCCATTTAGGCTGTAGTTAAGGGAGGGAAAAAAAGGCAAATGGTGCAGAGAGACAAGAAAGAACTCTTATTATTCTGGTTCTGTCACAGATCCAGGAAACTTGTGAGAAACCAGCTCATCAGAAAGAAAGATTTCCACCCACACTGCTGCACACAGGTCAGCCCAGGGAGTGCACAGCACGGTCTGTGTGATGGAAAATGGCACAGGGATAGTGCTGGGGAAGGGAGGGAGGCACTGAAGAGGAGCTGCTCAGTGTGTGGGGCAGGTGGGTGACACTTGGGGTGCTCCCTGCAGACAGAGGCTCCTACGGTCACAGGCAGCCTGGGGGATTTGGGGCTGGCCACTGCTGACCTTTGCCACGATGCTGGGAGCCACTTTGGCTAATGCCCCCCTCAGCAGAGCTTCCCAAAGCCCTTGGGAAAGAGAACTTCTGTGGGCCCTGGGCTTCTTGTAACTCTGTGGTGCAAACCAGCTTAGGGTGCTTTTCCTGAAGGGCTAAAGCAACAGGGATATCACGTTTACCATTTCTTGAATGGCTAAAGCAACAGGGATATCACATTTACTGTTCTGGGAAAGTGCTTCATGCTTTCCTGAGGATCTGAGATTGAGGATCTTGATGTCTAAACAGTACCTGCAGGCTGACTGCCATTTCTGAAGGAGTGTCAGACAGGGAGGAAACACACAGTTGAATTTCTGAGGCTTAGTTGGAGGGGAAAAAAAAGAATAATAAAAGTGGAAGTAGTAGCAGGAACTGTGTTATCACATGACATTTGGAAGTGAAGCTTCAAATCAACAGTCTGACTAATGCATGAGTCATTATTCATATTTAAAATAATTGCTTAAAAAAAACCCCAAAACAAAACAAACAAGCCATGTGGAATTTTAGTAATACATGTATACAAGTTTTCTGCACAAACTAAAAATCCTCTGATTCTTAAGCCTTATAAACTAACTTTTGATCAAAAATCAGACAATAAATTACCCATCTATGTAATTCAACCATCATTTTATAGCTTGTACCCAAATTTAGATCTTGGATATAGGTTTATGCTTCTGCTACTGCATCCTAATATCACAACAAATCCCTCAGAAAAGACAGCTCATAGACTTCTGCTAACAGCCAGCTGAATTAAACCTGAGAAGCCCTAACCTCAAAACTTAATTGATTACAGGGAAGATTAAAGCAGACATATTCCAACTCCAGGATTTATTGGCTACTGTACAAGGAATAGCTTTCTATCCCACCAGGGTCAATATAGAATTTTTATACTTGCAAACAGGAAATACAATATAATTGCACTTCAGAGTTAGATGGATATCAGCAAAGAAAGGACTATGAATGTGCATAGCAAGCAGAAAATACTATAGTTCAAAAATTGAACAATGAATTGAAAGCATTACAGAAAAATTATCTGAGATCCATACATTGCTTTGAATTTAGAACAAGCACACCAATGGATGAGAAATAACAACAGAGAATTGAAATTGCTTTTCTGTTCAGATATTGCTTAAAATAGCATCCATTTAAATATTAAAGAAAATAATAATTTGAGATGTTATAAGTAATCATGATGGCTTTTAGAAACCAGAGACGTGTTTAGAAGCTTTATGGGACCTGAACCTTCCAACAATGCTTTGACAACCAAAATGTAACCTTATCAGCTAAGAAAATTCTTTCTGGAAAAACCTAGCTGAAAGCAGTTTTGCAGAAGCAGATTACTAAATTATTTTTTGCCAGTCTGTCATAAGTTCACAGTTCCTTCATCTGCTTCCTGGGTCTTTGCAGTAAGTGACTGCAGAAAATATCTGTGCAAAATTCAAGAATTATTGGCTGTGTTTTGAATACATCAATGTGCACATGTAAAAAACTCTGTCAGCAGGGTCAAGTTGGTTATTTACCAGAGTAGGAGCAGCAGAGGAGGAAAAAAACCCTTAAGTGCCCGTTTGACTGAAAACACATTATTATGATAAGATGGATGGAATTTGAAGATGTCAGATTGTCTGAAACCACAAAAAAAAAAAAAGGGGAGGTTGGGGGTGAAGTATATAAAAGAAAAATAACCTAGTCTTTTAAAGCATACAAGGGATGAAAGATTGATACGATCTCAGAGAATGACAGCAGAAGATGAAAATGGTTTCAGAAAAGAGCAGACGTGGCACAGACATAGGTGAATGTCCCTAGTCCAGAACAGTCACACCCAGGACAGGACTATTCTGTCCAAAGTACATTTTAATGATGAGAAAACTCATTCTGAAAATTGTATGCAAGTCTGTTTATTGTTAAAATGTTAAAATGTTTCATCCATCTCCCTATTTCTCTTTAGCTAATTAATACAAAGAACAGTTCATTTTCTATTTATTTTCTTTTTTTTTTTTGCTTTGTTTCATTTTATCCTCTCATTTATGTTATTGCATTTTCTAGAGGGCCTGTAAGAGACAAATTGTTAGCACCCATGGAAGTATGGAGTGTGTGGGACTGAAAGTCCTCCAGGGAACCTGTACCAGGTTGGAATTCTATGCCAAAAGTGTGAAGGAGGAGCCATGAGAAATGGAAGAGTCTCACACAGGAAAAAAACTGAAACGAAAGAAGTTGAGTAGTCTGGGCCCTAAAATCTGCACATTCCTAGGTGTGCATCTTCCATTCTACATTTTATTGCAATACTAGAGATGAGGACACAATCTGAACATGCCAACACTAAACCCAGGTATTTCTGGGGGGAAGTGAGCAGTGACCTTGGTTTACATCAGGGGTCACTGAGCAGGGGAACCTCACTCTCCACAGGGAAATCTGGAGGTCACACTGGGGTCAGGTGTTTGTGTCCTCCTCAGGGCACTCATGCAGGAAGGAGAAGAGCTCCTCCTGAACTCTGAGATTTTACTGCTCCTGCAGACCAAACCCAGTGTGACAAACCCTTCAGGTATCACAGAAAGAGATGAAATTAGGGGCAACTGTTGAACAGACCTTTCTTTTTTAAGCTTTGTGAGACATTTACATTCTAATGTGTGGCTTTTAGTGATCAATTCTTAAAATTCATACATCCTTTTCCCCTGAATTTTTTTTTTTTGCGGGGGGGGGTTTGGTTTATTTTTTAATTTTTAAAGGCTTACTTTGAGGATGGGAAACTCTCTTTTACTGTTTTCTCCCTAGAAATCTTTAGATTTTCATTGCTGTTGCATACATGTGGTACAAAACCAAAGGTTATAAACTCTGATAACATTATTTACAGTACCAGAATCCCCACAAAACAAATCCAGTCCCTGTCCAGAGGCATTATAAGTTCAGTGAATGATAACAACCTAAATATAAACAAGGCTTCCATAATGATTGCTAATGTTTTCTAAATTAGATTTACTCAGGCATACACTTCCTTGTAGGTAGTTTTCAGCCAAACCTCTCTCCTAGGAGTGTGTCCACCAGGAAACTGAATGGCTCAGAAGAGGTGAATGATTCAGATGCATCATCAGGAACAACAAGATCCCAATGCATTTAGTCATATTTCACTGCCTCCTACATAAGTAATTTAATTTATTTGATATGCTCTCAAACCACTTCTCCGTTATTACCAAAAGAACTGAGGCTTTAAAATCATCTAAGTATCCATGGATATAGAAATACATTAAGACAGGTGGCTGTGCAAGGAGATGTGGGGTGATGTTTATTCCAGCCTGCTGTGACAACACACTCTTTTTTAGCAGCTCTCCTGTCTCCTTCCTCAGCCAATGAGTCTCTCCTCTGAGAGCAAGAAATGCCCTCTGGCATTGATTGTATATTGGGTTTGGATAGATTAAGTCACTCTAATTCCCCTTGGCCAAGATGCTGAATGTAAGTCACACCAGGCACAGAGCCTTTGGTAAAATTCAGTACAACAGAGTCCAGGTCCAAAGGCTTTAAATTATTACATTCATTCTTAGGAACAAGAAATCGTGTGACTTGGGTAAACAAACCTCTCTATATTCCTGGAATTGAAGGCAATCAAATTTTACTTTCTTTTGGACAGTTTGTTTGCTATTAGTGTCACAAATTGAGTATATTATCAAATATTCCGGTGGGACAAGAAGACTGGGCCTTTGCATATGCAGCACATGCTGCAGAACACAGCAAATTAACCTGGGAGCTCTCTGTTCTCCATTGCTCCAGGCTACATTGCAACTGAAAATCTAAGGGGGATTTGAGGGTCCTGAATGAAAGATTATTTCTCAGTTTAGAATAGGTGTTGCTGGCTATCTGAATGGGTTACTGCCAAAAGAATAATGATTTCCTCTATCTTTTTGGATTTTTGTCTTTTTAATGACTAAAATAAATTACTTTGACATATACCCTAATTATAAAAAGCATTACCAAAGTGCATGGTGGCATAGAAAATACAGCTCTTAAAATCACAAGTGACTCTAAGCACAGAAGGGTCTCCAGAATGTTGGAGGACAGGGCTACAATTCAAAATGATTTTGACAGACTGAGAAAATATTCCTGACAAAAAATAAGATGCCATTCAATAAAGACGGCTGTAAAGTTTAACACTTGGGCAGGAAGAATAAATTGAAAAAATACTGGATAGGGAGCAATTCACTAGGCAACAGTGATGTTAAAAGGAAACTAGGAACTGGAATAGCTCTCCAACCCCAAGGTACAGACAAAAAGAAAGGAAAAGGTTAAAGGAGAATTCATAAGTGGGCACATTCTCTATTGGATACAGGACAATGGCCTCTTCCACTCACAGACCAGAGCATCAGCTTTGGTTCATATTGAGAGCTGCACTTCAAGAAAGATGACAATAATGGTCCCCAGTGTAATTTTCTGATTTATCAGCAGAGATAGTATCTTTAAAAAAGAGTTCAGAATGTGCACATTTTTCTACAAAATACCATTACTACCTGTATTTGAGAATATAAGAAATAATTCACCTTCTGAACTATTGTTTCACATTTAATACAGAGGTGATAAAAAAAAATCTGTCACATCAGCCAGGAATTTGTGGTTTTAATAATACATAAACAACTGGTATTGCAGTACCGAATCTATGCATAAAAAAATAATAAAAAATGCATGTCAAAATTCTGGGTTTTTTTGGGTTTGGATTTTTTTTTTTTCTGACCTGAACTGAAATGTTTAATTTCAGCTGGCCATTAGCTGAGTTGGCCAATCTCAGTCCCTTTGCTGCCCAGAGGGAACAGCAAAACCACGTCCCTCCTTGGCCAGGTTTCAGTTCCCTTTCCTGACTGTTGGCTCAAGCACACAAGAACTTGGGTTGGTCAGAAGCAGATGGTTTTCTGACAGAGTTTTACTGACATAGACTTTTCCTTTGCAGAAAGGCTGGAGTTAAAGGAAAACCCATTTAGTAGTGAGAATGGATTTGGAATGCGACCAAAGATCGTCAGATTTTTACCTTTGAGAAAAGAAACATTATTCTTGCATCATGACTAAAGTTACTTATCTGCCAGAGCTAGAGGTCTAACTTTAAATCCTTGTGCATGCAGAGCATCCCTCAGGAAACTCAGATAACCCAAAACTGCTCAACAGCCCTTTGTGGAGAAAGATCCTGTTGCACATCCTCTCTCCATCAGCTGCTGGCTCACCAAAACACACAAAGTCACACTTGGAGTGTGACTCCCAGTACAACACCATAGGTTTCTGGGATTTCCAATCTTTTTCCTGCGAGATTTTGATTTTTGCAGCTTGAAAGTGAAAGAGAGCTCTGCCGTTGACTTTCAGAAGTACATTTGCAGATCAGCTCATTGTAATTTGCACTGAATTATTAATGCAGAGCTGACTGATGAATTCAGAGTGTGTGTGCTGAGTGTCCTGTGCTCTACAGAGCAAAGGAAATCACAGCAGATTGGGAGGGGCAGAACTTGAGCAGCTTCTTTGCTGACCCCTGCAGGCATGAGCTCATCCTGTCAGCTTTTACCTTGGACTACATCTATTTTGTACACTGCTTGCACAACACGGAGCTCAGGAGGAAGTTAAATATGGCCTAAATCTACATTCTAATGCAATTCTAATGCACCACATTATTTCTAGTAATAATCTCCCCCACAGAAAGAACTGATGCATATTATCAAGCATGAATATATTTAATGATTTAAAAGAGAAATGAGTTCATTAAAACACTCATTCATCTCAACATAGGGAGAAGTCAGAGGAACAGGTGAGGAAATAATTTTGCCAGATTTTTCAAACAATAGAAAAAGAAATTGAAGTATTTGATAGAAATCATTATATTCATATTTCAGTTTTCAAAGATTAAAAACTTTTAGACTTTGACCAATCTATCCTTTTGAGGTGTGCCTATATCATACATATATACATGCTATCACTGAGGTTTTTGTTTTTCAAATTTTCTAATGCTTGGTTTCCTTTCCTGGCATCTTGATTTGCTCTCTTCTCCACCCCCTCTGGGCTTCCCCCAGGGCTCCCCAGCCCTGGGACACTTGCTGCTGCTCACCCTCTCCCACTCCTGAGCCAGCTCCTTCTCTTCTACATATCTGTGGCCCCATTTCTTAACTCCAGACCTCTGCTGTTGTTTCCATGATCAGATATCTTTACATCTCCCGCTGTTCCACTTGTCCCCACTTCCACTTTGCTTTTCCTTCCTCCTCCTCCCTCTCAGTGATTTTGGCACTGCCCCAGCTCCTCACACCTGCCTCCCACACCTTGCTGGGCTCCCAGTCCCGTCCCAGTGCACTCTGACACCAGCAGTGCCCAGGGAGCAGCTCCCATCTGCTGGGGGTCCCTGACTGACACACCCCGAGGGCATCCTCGGCTGCAGCCATCCCAGGCCTGCTGCTCTCTCCCTGGGCAGGGGGATCAAAGTGAAAATATGGAACTTCTGACAACTTTCTGAGCTGTAAAAGATCAAGAGTTTCTATTCATGAGAGCACCAGAGTGTATTTAGAGCGACAAGTAAAAACAAACAACCAACAAACAAACAAAAAAACAACCCTAATGCACTCAGCTTGTTTTGGAAATCACAGATCCACCAGAGAAAAGAACTACTGTGAACTCCTAATGATATATAAATATTCCTTCTGGGAAAATAAATAGAACAATGCTCTTTTTGCAATGGTAGATATGAAATCTCACAGTTTAGAAAACCCCCCCTTAATTGTTTTTAAGCTTCATTGTGATTCTTGAAGCTGTTTACATCACGAAGAATTCCTGAAGCAGCTGAATGCTAAAAGATAATGAATCATAGTTCCTTACTTGAGTGATCAGAGAACATTGCATGCAGACCCTAAAGAAGCTGGATTTGAAGAGCATTAGTCCCATATAGATAAAACCAGATTTTAAAGACAGGTGTTTGTTACTTAAATAGACAATGTCTCACCAGCTAATTGAAACTTCAGCTGCTGCTTCTTGGACACTTGTTCTTTGAATCTAAAAATATCATGAGTGTTTAGTGAGTCTGTTGATATCTTTCAGCAAAATTTTAGTTGTTACATGAACTAAAGATAATAAACAGGAGAGGAATCCATATAAACTATCTAAACCACCATTACATTGCAGAACAAAATAAAATCTATTTATCTTACTGAAACAGGTGATGAATACAAATACCAGACAAAAATATTCTAATGTTAATCAGACATGGGGTTAGAAACAGATTTTACTGCAGTTACTAAAGAAGATAAAGCCTTTAAGAAAATAAATCACTACACATAAGGAAAATTAGGTTTCCATACTTCCTCCAGGTGAGATTCTCAGGCAGAGGAGGACCAGTCAGCTCCCAGACTTCAGCTGGCATTTTCTGTCTAGTTTTTTGTTTCGATGTATTTCACATAACAGTGAAATAAATATAACATTCCAGACCTGAAGAGGAAAATTTCAGTGACAATATTTGTATCCATCTTCACATGAAGAAAGGCTGAGAATTCTCAACTTCTGCAAGTCAGTCTGTGCCTATATATAAGATTTATTGATCCATGCAGACTAAAACAAAGGAAAATAATTTAATGGCTAACTGGAAGACCAAAAGGTTATCATTAGTTCTGAATTAAAGCTATGAAAAGGAAAATTAATTCTGAATATTGATTTTTTTAAAAATTATTTGTCCTATTAAACAACAAGGGCACGTACACTCATGAAAGCAGCATTACGAGGTGACATTTTATAATTGAGTGGGAAAACTAATTTTAAGCATCCTTCAGGGCATAATTTTTCACTGGATAAAATAGAGGAATGGTATTTTATTTTCAGCTGTTTCTATATTTCTAAGATGAACTGAAAAATTACTTGTCTTTAACCACTGCCTTTTCTATTACCTTTTCAATCAAGTTTTTCTTTGTTAAATCTCCCCTTTGATCGGGTGTTTCTGATAAGACAGGACTTCCTCTGGGTTTTCACATTGGCAGCAGCCAGCAGGAAGACATGCAACAGCTGAAAGTGCATTTTAGAACCATTAGATACCTAACAGCAGCATTAACTTCCTAAAGTCCCAAAAATACAAATCAAATTTCCTACTCCAAACTTTTTAGCACCATTTACAGAACTGTAAAATTCCTTACTACAGAAATGTCTTTTCCTAAAAAGTGTTGCCCTTGTCAGATTTATTATTTGCTGGGCATGAAAATACAGATGAAATAAACTTAGAATAAAAAGCAAACACCACAGACTTCAGGTGAGTCCCAGCTGCCCATGATCCTCTCTCCTGTGAAAGGACCATGACCGGGCCTACAAGGATGAATCAACATATAAGTGTTTTCAGAACCTCAGTTTAATGTGTTCTCTGGGAGCATTTCTATTGCATTTTCTCTTTACGCATGTGTCTCTCTTCCACTCCAATTGTTCAGATTTAATTGGTCCTCTCTGAGCATATTTCATCCATTGCTACATTGTCCTTTTTTCTCAAGGTGAAGACCTCAGTCAAGCAGACTCGTATGAAAACAGACAAAAGAAAGAAGTAAAATTACAATAGGCAATAAGGTAATGATAAGAAAAGCCCCACAATTTTGGGAGGAAAAAATCTATATATTCTTTATCCCTGGAAACAGCTGCAATATCCTTAGGATATTTCCCCTTGTGCCTCTTCACTCATACAGATGCAATATCTTCAGTTTCTCTATCTAAACAGAGATTTTTATCAAACTACCCAATTAAAGTAGTCTGAAAACAGGGGGAGAAAATGTCTTGTACAGCTCACTGGTTTTGCCCAGAGGGCAGGTTAAGAACCATCTTTTTTTTTTTTTTTCTGTATGTAGGCAAGTAATATAAATGAGAAAGAATAAATAGGGTCCCTGTCTATATTTGTATCAAAATTGCTATAGTTCTCATTTCAGATTCATTATTTTTCATTATTTTGGCTATTTTTATTGAATTGGGTCCCATCCTTGTTAATTCAAATACTACAAAACTTTTACTGGGGCTTGTTTGTTTTAAACACCCGTAAAATCTTCCTTGATATTGATAGAAGCAGACATAAGTCAATAATGAGAGTTTCAGAAAAAAACCTGTCTCAAGAGCTATTCATTACTGGAGAGAACTAGTACAATTTAATGCTCTGCTCTTTCAATTCAGAATAAATTATGCAGAATAATAGAGGAAATACAGAAAAATGCATTGCAACTTTTCAGAGTTATGAAATATTAAAAAATTAAAAACCATTAAATAACAATGGCTCAGGGCTGGAAACCTTCATTCCACATAAATTAAGAAGAAAATTACTTTAATGAGAGCAATATACAACTACTCAAGTAAGTGTACCCAAAATAAGAGTATGAATGCCTAACCAACTGAAAAAATCCTCTAACTAAAAAATTCCTCTTATAAACCCACCTGGAGCATGTTATCGTGGACAATTAATAACTTTGGCTCAGAAATTCAGTGGTTCAATCCTACTATGCCACCCAAATTTCTTGCAAAAAATGTATAAGATGTTCAGAAACTGGCAAAATTAGCACATTATTTGGCTTGACTACCTTGCCCTAATATAGGCATAGTAAAATAATTGAATGAAAAATGTGTCAACCACACCACTAAATTTTGATATCTGCATTAAAATTATAGATTGGATTAAGAAGAATAAAGTGTTTCAATGCCTGTGGCCAACAGGCCAGAGGCACTGGAGCTGTGACACCTCAAGTGAGATGCATCTTCCCCTGGGCTGTCCCAGTAACTCAGGACCCTGAATGAGTTAAATCAGACAGGCTGCTGGGGATGATGGAAGAGGTGCTATAAGCACTCCTTCACTGACTAAAGCAGCTTTTCTGGCTTTGAAATGAACTGATCCAATATACAGAAGATTTTCCTATTCCAATTCAACCAGAATTTTAAAGCCACCCTCAAGCATTCTGAATCAAAGGTAACATAAAAACTGCTCTTAGCAAAACTGAGGAAAAAGAGCATCAAAACTTCAAACCTCTGCCAAACAAAGCAAATGAACAAACATAAATCCCAGAGCAGAATTATACTCAATGAAATCCTGCATTAATGTTTAATCTGTTGAGCCATAGGGTACCTTGTAGGCAAGTTGGTTAATTTTTTTCTGCACTGCAATTTCCCCACATATAAAATAGGACAGCAACATTTGCTTAGTTGCAGAGGTTGTAAGAATTTAAACCCTGCACACATCCCTGCTTTGCAGGCAGTAACAGCCATTTGCACAGTGCTGGGCCAGGGGAGGCATCATTAATCATCAAGAACGTTAATCATAAAGAAGAGATCAAGCATTTTTCTAAATTGTTCTGACAAAGGTAATTAATGCTAAAATCCAAGAAAGAACTTCAGTCTACTTGCGCTTCCTCCAGCTTCGGGCATCTCGCTGACCTGCCTAAATCAGAGACCTCATCATTCCTGCTCCCTCTGCAGCTTTTTGGGTGGGAGTGATGCTCCAGAGTGCATTCCAGATCCTGCCTGGTGCACACCACCCTCTGCAGCTGCCTCCTCTCCACACACAGCCTGAGGTGAGCACTTCAGGTGCTGCAGCTGGAAACAACAGCTAAAAATCCTTCTTAAGGAAGAATTCAGGTGAATAATCCAAAAATTATGGTAAGTACCCCAGCCTACCATAATTGGGAATCATCCAACCTTTAATCTCCAAAACTCAGGCTTCATTTATAACAGCACAAATGTAAGCTCTTGCACTAACAATGTCTTACAAGCACCCCCAGATTTCTGTGTGACACCCCATGAAAACTCCAGTGTAAAGGTGCTTTTACACCCCAGTCTTACCCACACTACAGGTGCATCTTTCAAAGCACTGACATTCACACTGATTTACATTTACACGGATCTGTGAAGCATTCATAAACAAAAATGCTTTTATTCCATTTCTTCATTTTATGTAAAATTTGTTTTGGGGACTTGGAGCTGTTGTGCTGGGACACATGCAACAGAGGTTAGACATTTCACTGTTAACAAGAACACAATTTAGTGACCCTGAGTATGGGCTGTAAGACACAATGTCATGCCAAGTGATGGGTGTTTTCCTGCAAGAGCCAATTACTTCAGGCTACAAGGATAATCTATTTCATAGGAATTAAGCAGGGTCACAGAAGATTTCTGTCTTTTATAATTACCTTTAGGAAACAAGTGAGGGGAAATACAAAAAGTGTTGCTGAAAATACAAGGCACTGGGAAAAAAACCAAAACCAACCCATTGAAGAAGCTCCTCTAAGAGGCATTTGTTTCTAGGAGGAGGATGACTTCACTATTAAAAAATCCTCTTCTGAAGACAGAAAAGGAGGAAATAAAATTATGTCTTCAGCAAAACAATTAAAAATATCTTTCAAATATACTTTCCAGTCTCAAGCATCAAGCATTGGTAGGAGGGTTGAGGTTCCCTCCCTGCCCCCCCTCCACCTCTTTATTTTCTTTTTAATATTAGTTGAATATTTCCCTCTCAAAACTTTTTCTAAGAACATTAAAAAAAAAAAAAAAGTGTTCTCTTCTTTGATGAAAGAACAATGGTACTGAGAAAAATCACATGTATTTTCTGACCAGTAGAGGCCAGTTACATCCACTGACCCATTGATTTTTCAGCTACAAGGTAATTATAAAGCCTCTGGGTTCTTAGCAACACATGGAAGAAGAAAAAGGAGTTTAAAGGACTTAAAAGAAGTCATATTCTTCTCCAGTGAGATATTCTACTTGGAAATAGATTTTTGTTTAAAGGAATACTATAAGGAAAAAAATAAACCTCGCTTCAGTCAGTTGTCTTCCTGTCCACTATTGTTGAGGCAGCTTCAATGCTTCCCCAGGGCAGTTGATTGCCCAGACTCTCCCAGATTCCACAGCTCCCTGTAACAGCTCTAGAAAAGAAAAGCAAATTTTTGGAGAAATACATTTATGAAGCTACAAAGTGCCACAGGTTGGAGTTTATTTGCCTGTGCTCTGAGTTGTACCAGGTGTGTCTTGGAACTATCACTAATGAAAAAAACAAGAATATGAAAGCTTCAGTGTCTCCCCTCAGACCTTCCCATTGAAATACAGAACAGTAATGTATCATGCAGAAGCTGCATAT
The DNA here is from genome assembly GCA_013400635.1 of Hypocryptadius cinnamomeus. Lineage (NCBI taxonomy): Eukaryota > Metazoa > Chordata > Aves > Passeriformes > Zosteropidae > Hypocryptadius > Hypocryptadius cinnamomeus. Next base: position 19,510 of record VYZP01063143.1, read on the forward strand.
TAAAAAAAAAAAACCAACATATTTTTTTACAAAACAGAACTTATGTCTAAATGACAGAATCATTTTACAGAGGGACAAGAGCAACTTTATGTCCTACTATTCACGTTTTCCCTAAGCTTCATATTCAATTATTGCTTAATCAGGAAATACCTTTCTCTTTCCTATAAAGTATTGGTTCACTTTCTAGCTTACACATCTTTGTGTGCTGGCACAAGGCCCAAAGATATTAATGTGGCTTCTCCCCGTACTTCAGAAATCTCACAAGCAGCCTGCTGGATGTTTCAGGTGTGATGTTTTAATTATGAATAAGAGTAACAGGGTTGCCTTGGGTTTCTTTTTTTTTTCTTTTTCTTAATTGGAGAAAACTTGGCATGGAAACAAGGTAGCAGAGGAATATGATTTGCTCAATTAAAAAGAAGAGAAAAAAAGCAAATTTGCCCACATAGAGCCAGTTTTTCCGACCAACATTAAATGCATAGATGTACCATTAAAAGAGAAGAAAAACCACGACAGTGCTTAACAGGTATTGCTATCAATACTGTGCCTGCAGATTGTAAACCCCCTTTCACAAATGACACTGCAGTGGCTCCAGGATAAAAATCAGACTGTATTTCAGAGCCAGCTGGAAGGTGAGAGCACCCAGGAGCAGGAGAACTCTGCACCCACCTGCACCCAGGACAGCAGGGATGGTGAGCATTGGGCAGGGGCACGGCCCTGCCACTTTTTATTGCTGCCCCACCCTGCCCCATCACACCAACTGCTGTGCACCTGTGTGTGCAGAAAGCACAGCCTTTACATTTTCTCATTTTCAGCTGTTTTGCCATCAGCAGAAAAGAAAAACTCAAAAGACAGTAAAAGCAGAATCTTCTCCCCAGCCCAAAAGGTTAACTATCAGTTACTCTCTTTTAGCCAGCAGCCTGTGTTCTGTGTTAGGAAGACAGATCTAATAAATCTGGTTGGTGTGTATGCAGGGGAAGTTATTTTTCAGTTTGGGAAAGTGGTAGAGGCCTCTTCCCTTAGATTTTTTTTCAAAAGTAATTTCCAGTAATACATTAAACTGAAATTCAATTACGAAGCAAATATATCTCAGCTAATGTGAATATTGGCTGGGCTAGCAAGGAGAAAGGAAGGGAAGATAGAATTAGTGAACACCAAAAATATGGTCTGTTGTTAAAAAGATTATTTCTAGGTTTATTCCCTTATACCTGAAAGTCCAGGTGGAACTTCAGTGGACCAAGAAGCACTGAAAATTATTTCTAAATTCTTCAGCATAAACAGAACTAAGAGAACAGCTCTGAGTGGATTTTTATGGTATTTAATGAGAGATGTAAATAAAAATTAAATGCCTCTTCATAACCTCATTAATATCTGATAAAGCAATTCTTTGCTTTCATTGCAAAAACAGAAAAGGTATTTCACGTGTGATCTTCAGTTGTAAAAAGCAGAGTGTTCATGAAACACAGCATGCTTGAAGGAGCACACATATTGTGATTTAGAAAAAAGGGCAATTTATTTTTAATAATTTAATTTGAAAATAAAACCTGTTGTTGAAAAAAATAAATCCCAATATATTGCTTTGGTGAAATGATAGACTGAAAATATGAACGTTTACCAGAAGTGGGAAAAGTAAAAAGGATTTCTAGGTCCTCACAGAAGCTATAGTGTGCTCTTTGTGGCATCCTATCCTCCTCTGTGAGGGAAGAACTTCAGCAGAACAATTCTCCTACAAAGCACCACAATCCTGATTCTCCCAGACACCAACACAGAGTATGAGAGACCACAGAAGAAAATAACAGATATTTTCTAACAAATTCCCAAATTTTAATCCCTCAAATTACCACATCACATGTAAACAACAAGAAATTTTTAACTCCCCTGTCTTATCCTAGTCTCACACCCTATATAAATCAAAAGAAGAAATGACAGGAAAAATAAATTATCACTGTCCAAACATCAAGAGCTTTGGGGTTCACAGCTTTGCAAGGCAACTCCTTCTTATCACTGGTTTGTCTACTCCATGTAATATGTACACTCCATGACAACTGACTCGTAAAACTTAGATATTTGGATAGCAATTAGTGCCAAAGATTATGATAATAGCTTATTTAAAAATGTTCTTTTGGGTTCCAAAGCATTTTATCCTCTTCTGAAACAATTTATCCACTGTTATTCTGAGGCAATCACCATATTGTCCTCCAGATTCTGATTTAAACGTTTTCTGAAGATCTGTTTTCTCTAATGCCCAGCATTTCAGCCAACACCCTCTTGTTCAGTATTAAGGGTGCCTGAATTTCCAGCAAAGGGAATCTATGGAATCCACCCCACAGTAAAATATATTTACCTGTCATCTGGCATACACAGCTAAGGTTCAGCCAAATTCACTTTGTGCAAATTTAAACTTGTGTTAAGCCAACCAAAATGAATTATTTTCGCAGAACAACTGACAGGTGACTAAAAGGTGAAAATAAACATAAGGTTAATTAAATCTTTTGCTGGTAATAGGATGGATAATACACTTTTCTTTTGGCCATGCTGTCCTTACCAGAATAGGAGAAGCATTCAACATATTCTCTTTCCCAAAAAAGAACAGAGGCCATAAATTTTAAGAGAGTTATGGAGCAGTTCTAGAAACAGCTGGCAGAACATACCAGCACCTAAGTACCATGAGTTGGGAGAAAAATCATAATGATTTTCTGACACAAAATTCCATTTCTGAAGGAAAAAAAAAAAAATCTTTTTGAAGATGCTAAGTGTCTGCCAGAAATTAATACAAGTGTAGTCTTTTACTTGACTCAGATGTTTTGATTACTTAACTACCTCAAAATGCCTCACTTTGGTCAGATTTAACAATATCAAATGCATTCTGTTGTGTATTCATATGTGTATTCATATCCTGATATGAATATTCCTACATCCCTTCTTTGCCCTGTCAAAGTACTCAGAGGATAATTTTATAAACCATTTTCCACCTGAAGTTGCCAGCATTGAAGTACCTGGTCTATGGAACTGTCTGGAGTCTCTCTGTGATTAATGAAAGGAGAAGTGGCAGTATGATCCTTCTGGATGATTCTTTTCTTTTTCTTCTCTCCCTTCCCACCATAAGAGAGCATCTCTGGTGCCACTCTACAAAGTAAGTGATATTTCTTGGTACATCCTGAGCTGCATCTAAAGCAGTGGGACTGTGACCAGTAGGTCAAGGGAGGTGATTCTGTCCCTTTACTCCAGTTGAGAGACCCCACCCAAAGTCCTGTGTCCAGCTCTGGGACCCCCAACAATAAAAAGAGCTCCTCAAGAGATTCCTGAGGAGGACCACAAAGATGATCAGAGGGCTGGAATATGTCCTCTGTAAGGACAAGCTGAGAGAATTGGGATTGTTCAACCTGGGAGAGAGAAGAAAAGGCTCTGGGGAGACCTTAGGGCAAACTTCTAGTTCCTGGAGGGGCTCCAAGAGAGCTGCTGAGGGACATTTTACAAGGGCATGGGGTGACAAAGGGAAATGGTTTTAAACTGAAAGGAAGTAGGTTTAAATTATCTATATGGAATAAATTCTTTACAATGAGCTTGGTGAGGCCCTGGCACAGGTTGCCCAGAGAGTTTGTGGATGCCCCATCTCTGGAAGTGTTCAAAGTGAGAGTGGACGGAGCTTTGAGCAGCCTGGTCTAATGGAAGCTGTCCCTGCCCATGTCAGGGGAAGAAATCTAAATAATCCTTAACATCCTTACCAAACCATTCTATGATTCTATGAAATTAAGTCTAAGCAATTTCTGAAAAAGCACTTAGGCACTTCTGAAAATACTGCCCTTTATATCTTCAGTGAAAATAATTTTCTTCCTGTCAAACCTAAAAACCAGATGAAAATGGAAAGAGCCCTATTAGGTAGCTAACATAGTCAGCACCACAGTGACTTGAACTGAAATTCCTGTTTTAATCTTCCCAGAGTAACTTTCCTGAACTGTCTCTTTCTGTTGTTCTTCTCACTTAGAATTTAATAGCAGTTCCCCCTGAATGACAACCAAATGCTGTGCCCTATAGAGCTGGCTGTTTCCACTCATGGAATTGCCAAGGCACCTACCACTGAGAGATCCAATTATCCCACCTCCCCTTTCACGTTCCTTTGTCACTTCAATCTGCAGCTGCACTTCTGCTGAAGTTCTTTCTTGTTTCTTCCACACCTTCCTTCTCCTTTCTATGATGGTTATATTTATCTCTGACCTTCATGCTATTTGCCAGATTTATTATTTTATTGTCAAATTTCACTCCTCAGTTTCTTTTTTTTTTTTTTTTTTTTTTTTAAAATGGGTTT
>VYZP01063143.1:23825-62617 GCA_013400635.1 Hypocryptadius cinnamomeus
TTGTAAGATGGTGCTTGCTGAGCAATGCTGTGGAGCACAAGCTTTCTTTTCTGCCTCTCAGTGCAGCTCTGCTCTTGCTTCTTTACTGGGAGGGCAGGCTGGCTCCCTTTTCTGGTTTAATATCTGAATCCATGTAATCAGGGGTAAATCTATTGATTTTCTGCTTACCATATTGTATCTTTGTGTGAAAAGAAGAATCGAGAAAGACAAAGAACCATTTCCAAAGATCCATTTCAGAACCTTAATGGAAATTTTCCTGAAACTTGTCTTAACCTCTGTCTTTCATTCTGTCAATTTAAGCAATATGCCTGAGATGATGTGTGTCAGGGATCTCATGCCTCTCCATCCCTGGCATTGAAGGAAGTAAATCAGTCAGTAAAGACTATAAAAAGTTCTGGGGTTTAATTATGACCTAAACTCAAATATCACTGAACTTGCTAAAACCCCAGGGGAAGCCACATAATACAACCTGTCAAAGCCTCAGTCTGATCAAAAAAAATTACACCAAAAGTTAATTGGTGGGAAAAGGCAAATTCTCATGTATTCTGACTCCTTTTTTAAATCATTCTATTTTATAATCATAGGGAGAATTTATCTGATTTTTAAATGGTTAAGATTGCTAGCATGAAATACAGCTAGCTACAGATGCTCTGGGGAAGAAAAGCAAGCTTTAGCTGCTTCCAGTCAATTTTTTTCCCAACAATTATATGCTCAAAACAATGTAATTTCAGTCAAGACAGAATCTACTGATTGTGCTTCTAGTGTCTTTTGTTAAAAAATAACAGCAGCCTTTCTCTTTTCTATCCCCCCTCCCTGATTTTCTTGCATGAATCAGATTTTTGGCAAATGAGCCACACTCTCCTTTTATCTGAAATTTCCCCCCATATGCTGAACAAGATTTAACCTTTTGCACCCATTTATTACATCACCAGGCCCACAGCCACTGCTGTACACTGGGAAAGCAAGCAGCAGAGCACTGAACAGAATGGTAATTATAGCCCTGGCTCCCACCCCAAGCCTTTCTACAAACGGGTGAGCGTGCACACACAGTCAGAAGGGAGGGAGAAACACAGATCCTGACAAGCTGATCCATGGAGTTCACTTTCCTGGGCACTCTTCTCTTTAGAGGGTCTCTAGATCTTGATCTAGGATGCCCTTGGTGAGAACTCACGAGCTGCTGAGACTGAGCCTCACACACAAGCACCTTTTTCTCATGAGCATGGCTTGTCCCCGTGATCCTCTGAAGATGCTGCTCTGTTGTAATCGAAACAGACCAATTCCTTTGCATTAAATCAAATCAAACATCACCTGTTCCTCGCAGGAGTGAACTGCTACACTGTGAATCAGGGCATAAATCAGCCAGAAATTCACTCAAAGAAGTCCTAAGGTTGGCAACTGCTTGACTCCTGAAACCCCAGCAGACAACTGAGAAATTTGGCAGTAAAAGCTGCAGCATGTTTCAGTTCCTTGCGTGACAGCCAAGAAGGTGGATATGCACTCACTATAACTTGAACTTACTACTGAGTCACCAGAGTTGTGAATTTGTGTCTTTAGTAAACTGGAAATAGATAACACACTGTCTGTCCCACCACACAGGTCCTTTTTGTAATAGATTCTAGAAATGTACTGCCTTCAGATAGAAAGGTTACTTAAAGGTTTGATACAAAGTCTACTCTCCCTGCCCATGACTCCAATCTTGCAAAAAATATCATATCTGAATTTCTTGAGACTGTTGTGGTAACTGCTTAGAAAACTAGGGTAAACTTGTTCGTATAAAATGCTTTGCATATTTTTTAGTCGAAACCAGTAGGTGATGAAGGTGATTAGTCATCTAGCAAAGAATGGAGAATTCAAATATCCAACAGGCTCTCTCTTTGGGAGAGAGATAACTGTCCTAAACAGAATATTTGGTGATTTAAAAAATCAAATATAAAATAAATTATATTAGTTTTGTAATTTGCACATTGAAGATGATGAATTCTTGGGAATCATTTATTTCAGGAAAGAACTGTTGAAAAGTTAAAACTTCATAATGGGCAGTTTGATTTTTCTGTATGTCTAGCTTGGATAACAGTATCTGCAAAAAATCCTTAAGAAACCAAAGGATTTTAGCCCCAACCTTTTGTCTCAACCCTAAGCGTTATCTGGAGTATGGAACTAGGAAACTTTCCAAAATTTAATTGACTGTCTTTTCCCTATTACTGCTCACTGACAGTTACATTTTTCTATATTTTGATATAAGGTAAATTAATAAGCCACGAGCAAAAAAGACAGCTGTGAATAACCTAAACCACCACTGTCTGTCATTGTTCTTCCAGTAAGAGAGGAAAAAAATAGACATTAGGGAAAATTTCAATAATAGATTTTGACAAAATCTGAAATTGCATCTAACTACTCAGAAAAATAAAAACACAAAGTAAAAGAAAGTAAAATCAGGTTACCCTGGCTAGGCAAACCAGTACAAGTTTCACACAGGTATGTGTGTACACAAGCACACATATAAATAAATTCTTAAATTAATTTGAGGCCTACTGTTGCTAGATAACTGCTGCTTCTACACACAGAAAACAGTTGGGAATACTTTAATAAAATTAGGGACAGAATTTAAAGATTCATTTCCTTATGATTGCATTAATTATACATTTTAAACGAGAAACAGAATTGTCGCTGTTATTTAAGAATTATGCCTTAAAAAGCTGTGCAAAACATGACTTTTCAAAGATGAGATAAAGGCGCATTTGGCTTTCTGGGCTGCAAGTGCACATTTCCAGCTCAGGCTGAGTTTCTCATCCACAAACACCTCCAGGCCCTTCTCCCCAGAGCTGCTCCCAATTCACTCCCAGTTCCCCAGCCCGTGTTTGTGCTCGGGGCTGACCCAGCCCTGCTGCCCTTGGCATTGCTGGCCTCCATGAGGCTCACACAGACCCAGCTCTGCAGCCTGTCCCGGTCCCTTTGGATGGCATCCCTTCCCTCCAGCGTGTGACTGACTGTCACAGCTTGGCACCATCAGCAAAGCCTCAGGGCTGCCCTGGATTCCCCTGTCAGCTAAAGGTGTTACACAGCACTGGTGCCCCAATAATGAGCCCTGAGGAACCTCTCTGCTCTCCACAGGGACATCAAGCCATGAACAGCAGCTTTGGATGTGACCATCCAGCCAACTCCTTATCCACCCAACTGTCCATCTGCCCAATCCACGTCTCTCCAATTCCACAGCTGCATTCTTTTAAAAAGAGGAAGTACATTTGAATTTCTCAGATTACATTTCTCTAATTACATGAGAGAGATCTTATACAAATGAGTTAGGTCTTGACTAATGAGAAAAGGTATTGTGTGAAGGCTGAGCTAGAACAGAGACTAGACAGAGCTAAAGAATAAAGTAGGGATTTATTAAAAGGCCTCAATGGATCCATCTTGGGCAGCACAACATCCCAGCCAGGGCTACACCCAAGATGAACCAAAATGGTCACAAAATGCCCAACTGGTCACAGGGTCTCTCACTTTTAGAAGTTCTGCTCCATTTGCATATTGGAGTTAATTGTCCAATTCCAGCTTTAGCCCATGCAGTCCCATCCTTCTTGTTTTTCTCTCTTCAGTCCACATTGTTTCTGCACTTGGGCCTGAGATTTGGATCATTTGTCCTTGGTCCCCAGCTAGAGCAGGAATTGTTTTGTCTCCCTATCCTCTGAAGAGAGCTCCTCATCCCCTGATATGAAGCCTAGACTGACACACTAAAGCAGCACAGAATCTGAAAAATATAAAAGCTAAAACCTGAGGCATCAGTATTAATTATTGAAGTATTTTCTTTATTGTGGGAGAAATATTAAATCACAGTGTCAAACATCCAGCATTACATAAATAAACTTAGGTAGGAATGTGTGAAGGTTAATTAAATTGTTAAATTATTAAATTCTTACTTAAACTATGATACTATTTAATACACTGTGAAAACATTTCACAGTTTAATTTTGACTACCACAATAAATTAACCATGGATGCTACTTGCAAAGTCCTTCTTTACTATCAATCTCTCCTACAAGCCTGGATATTTTGATTTCTCAGACTGTGCATTTCATGAGAATTTGGTTGGCATTCTGGGCCAGAGAAATCAACAGGAGGAATGGTATTGATCACAAGGCCAGGATTTTGCTTCCTTAAACGATGAGACAATTTAAGATGCATTTTGCAAGGATTAATGACTCTTTCATCAGAATCAATACTTGAAGACCATTCCAGCAGTCTGTGAGGTTGCCACAAGTTATTTATCTGCTTATATTTATTCAATATGTTAATAGCCTCTTGGATTTCTGATAATACATCTTGGAAACTGTTATCTTCTTTCTTCTCTTATCAGTGACATACTAGGCTGCCTTATCAGTGTCCACTAAATAATTTCTTTTGAGACTGTGAGAGGTGAGTAAAGGAAGAAAACGTCAAAGAAATGATGAAGTGCTTTTCCAGTACAGAGCTTTAGGTTAGATCTTGTCAAAAGCAGGATTCCCTTGTCTTAACTGGGATTACTTCTACATGTTCATCAGAAATAGAAGTGAAGAAAAATGCTGGTTTAATTAGTTCAATACTAATTAAAATCTAGGAGGAAAAACCCAATGGCTCCTAGCACTGCACCCAACAGAGGAATTTACAACAGCACTGACATGCATGCAGACCTCAATTTCAGTCAGTAATTTCCCATACCCACTGACACTACGAGCTGTGCAATTCCCAACAGTATTTAGACCTTGAGATCATTTAGTCAGGTATGACACTTTTATAAATGTTATAGGACAACATCATGGACTACAGAAAAGTTAATTTCATCCTGCAATTTAAAAAGGAAAAAAAAACCAAAACCTTTCTGTCCTTATAGCAGCTGATACCAGCAGTGCCTAATGAACCTGTTAATTTACTAATACTGACTAATGAAAATGGTGATTAGTTGCAGGCCATCTGGGTCACTGAAGAGTTGATTTATATCCTATTTAGAATGAGAGCTCAGAAAACAAAAAGCCTATACCTATCACTGTCTCCAGAATCAAAAGTTAAATCTGACCTTGGGATGTGGGACCTTTTTTTTTGTTGGGTTTTTTCTTTACCTAAAGTACTTGAGGCTCTTTATGGCAGCTGAGAATGCCATAGAGAAGTCCAGTTCCAATGAAAAGAGGAATTTTCTAAATTAAACAGCAAGGAAAACAGAGGAGCATTTTAATCCCTTATTGAATCTCCTGTTTCACTCTTTTTCCTATTGAAAGGGAAGTGTCTCAGCTGATTTCCATGTAGTGGATGTGTCCTTCACTTGTCTTGTTCAAGAAACAGAATGTTAATTGTTTTCCTATTTTCATGACGCTGAACTAAGATGAATAAAAACCTCTGCAACTTTACACAGGAAAAACCTCCTTCTTCCAGTTAGGTGATCCTAATTCCTACTTTGATTTTTTAGTAGGCTGAAAATCTTTATTCTATATCTTGCATAGACTTTAAAATTGTTTGTTTGGATAGTCCAATAGTCGCAAATTGTTTATTTTGCCTTATTGTATTGGAAATTGATGGCATTAAACAAAACTTATTTAAAAGATCAATGAATTATTAAACTTTTAAAGGGAGATTAAATGGAAAAAGAATGATATTCATCTTCATCTACGGATAAGAAACAAGACTTCATCTAGTTATTTTGGAGACAAAAGCTAATAATGAAAATAATTTTAATTCTCAGAAGACTTTCAAGAATGGGGAAAAATAGGAACAGTTTTCTGGAGAACTGAAAATATTAAAGCTAAATGATACAACTGCAAAGATGTTTGGCTCACTTATTTTGAAATTACATTGGATTGAAAGTAAATTCTAGTTTTCATTATTTTTCTGCAGACAAGTGTGGAAAAATCTGTAGTAGCTTCTTGAGAAAAATGGCAATAGTAGAAGTGGGAAAGCCCAAAGTACATGACATTTTTCCAGTTTCTCCTGGTGAATTAACAAACACCTTTTCCCCAGTGATCCACATGCTAATAAAATGCAAGAAGCCAGCACCTCTTTCTCTCCAGTGAAATTAAACCCATCTATAATTATCATTCTTCATCTGTAGAGTCAGAACAGGAGCTCTGTTAATTCAAAATAGAAAACAAACTTCATGGAGAATGATGAGATATTAAGTTGAAATATTTTGCATCTTCCAAGATGCAAGATCTTGTTTTCACTTCTTCCCAATATGTTTTGCTCCTATATTATGTTTGTTCATTAATCCAGTTTCCAACCATTGTGCAGAAGGCACAAGGCAAGGATGCACAAGGCAAGGACATAATCTACTGATTTAGTATGGAAAATAGAAGGAAGACAGGTTTTAACTCTGATATAACTGCAGCAGTAAAAAAATAAATAGACCTACCTGACTAAATTATCTACCTAATTTCACATGTCCAATAACAATTCTGCTGAGGTATTTTCAGACCAGTTCTGCAAAGCACCTGATCATTTGCCAGCCTGGAAGGATATAAAGAGCCAGAGAGTCCTATTAAGGTGTTTCAGGGCAAGCTCAGGTTCTGTCCTAAGAACATTACATCCTTGTGTGTGCTTATCCTCAATCTTTACTGTGGTTATTTCGTTCCTCTGAAACCAGGCCACCTATTCATTTGCCTAAGATTTTGGCTGGGAACAGAAATACTGTCACACTTGACTGAGGCAAGGCCTTCCTGCCTCGTCCCCTCCATCAGCACCCAACACAAGAGAAAAGAAAGGAAGCAACCAGACCTGAAACAATCACAGTCCTTCATTTATCCATTTCCAAAAGTCTCTAAAGGTTGATGGCTCTACTTTTAACAATATTTCTATATTTTTCTTAGTGCAGGATTCACATATATTTCTCATTTACATTTTTGCAGCTATTTTTTTGCCCTTAACAGATTCAAATTCTAGAGTTCAACACTAATTGCACACTCTATGGTTAAACAGAAATCTGGTTTCCTATTTTCAGTTTTATCTCCTTTTTCCCCAGTATGAAATTTAATTTTTTCTTGTCTTCTTGACCACTTAGGGTGGGCAAGTGTGAAAATAGAAGCACAGGCATGTATAAAACATAATTTACAATACTAAATCAGAATGACTTGTCTAGTTCACAAAGATATTTTCATAATTAATTATCCATATAGGTATTCACCAACATAATGTACTGGAAAGCCCAGTTTCACTTCACTGAATTCACCAAACTGAAATTCAGGTTTCTATGAAATGCATTGAAGTTTAAAGTCTAACATTTAAGTCAACTATAAATAAGCAACATCTAAACTTTTTTTTTTTTTTTTTAAGGAGAAAAGGAATTCCATATATTAAATTGATTCCAGTTATTAAAAAAAATTTTAAAAAATCAAAATCAAAATGGCAACAAGTTAATTTCTACCTTCTAGCTGAGGCCACAATGCCATTAGCACATGAGATGAGGTCTGGGACCTAAATAATATATTATTTTTACTCCAAATAAAATACAAGCATAGATGTTGAACACTCTTACTAACATTGTTAAAACTAAAGATTTTTAGAGGCGTTCCAGCCCTCTCCAAAAATCTGAGTCTCAAGAATGGAATAATCACATAAAAAGAAAACAGCCTTCCATCTGTCTCTGTGGTTGAGTAGAAAGATGAAAAAATGGATCAATTAAGAGGAAAAAAGAAAAACATCTACCAGCATTATTGGAGAAGTGGCACTATTATCAAGAAGATAATCAAATATTACCTCTTGACTGTCTTCAAAGAGGATGCTCTTGTCCACAGATATTTTAGAATAACTAAGTGCACTATCAAACCACAAAACCATTTAAAGAATGCTGAATAAGCCATTTGGGATTCTATGGCAGTGGCAGAGCATTTGAAGTTATGCTCATGATATTTTTTCCTCAGGAAAATTATGCAGTGCACCTTAATGGAGTGAAGATTGGCATACTCAGTACAGGAGTCTGATGAACTGAACACCACTGAAACATTTTTTACACATTACCAGCAAAAGAACTATACCTCTGCATGCAGCTTCATCTACTGATGAACATGCATTCCTATGGAAATTCTTATTAAATGTGCATTATAACAATTGGAGAGGAAGGATATGACATGTCACAAGCTTCGTAAGCTACTTCCCAGGATATTCTGTATCAGAATGTAAAGTATTACAATAAAATTAAGAAGAAACTCCCTTGCAAACCATTTTTACCATTTCATTGAGAGCAATGGTAGCTCTAAAGCTACCCCAGTGTGATAGAAGCTGTTATTGTGTGAATTCTGAGATAACAAGAACAAAAGAGAAAATTAAAGAGGAAAGAAAATAAAAAAACCTATAATACAGGAAAAAAAATCAAAATACACTCTCAGTCCCTTAACAGAGTTTCTAATGCTCTTGGGTGCTCACCAGTGCCGTGCACAGTTCCCTTCAGGTCAAGGGAAGGGGTAGAATATTCATATTGACCTCAGCTCTATGATAGTTATGTTCACTATATCTTTGCTGACTACTCCATAAGAACATGTTGGGAAAAAATTGGGCAATCTCTGTTAGAAATACAGATATTTTTCTCTCAAAACTAATCATGTATTGTAGAATTCTGGAACAATTCAAGTTTAAATGTATCTCTGGAGATCACCTAGTCAACCCTTCCTGCATTATGCCTAATTCAGATTATTTAGGACTTTCTCCCATGTATCTTAAGGGATTCTCTGGAATGTTTTAATCCAGAATGAGACAGAGAAAAACATTTCTGTGTATGTGTCAGACAGAATCAGCTAGACACTGTTAGTGCCTATGGAGTTATCTAAAATTTAGCAAACTCATAAAAGTATAATTTTAATCTGTTCCTCACCATTGTTCTCCTGAAGCAAATCACAGTGCAGAAATCTTAAGAAATTATGTTCTCACTTACATGTCTGACTAAGCTGTAGGACAAAAATATCTCCCTTGGACTTTTGCACAAAACCTAGTTGAAGGTTACACTAACAGCAACTTATGCAAGTAATTGCAATCATTATGGAATCAATGTCAGTGCTTTGCCTTAGAGTGATGTGCACAGACAAACAAACTAAACACTGGTTTGTAAAAAGAAATACTGAGATTATCAGTGATGAAAAAAGAAATTATTGCTCCTAAAGAATTGTTTCAGGAAACAAAATAATCTCAAGGAGGGCTATTTTCATCTTTTTGCCCGGAATATTTCTGCTGCTCTCACACTGCTCTTTTCCAAACAGCTCAATGTCTAAAGCACATTCAAAAGCTCTTAATCATAACTGTGTATATTTATTTATGTCTGCCACCATCCTAATGAAGTGTCATGGAAAACTCCAGCAATAAGCAATAATCTCAGACAAGAAAGTAAAGTGCTCATGTTATAGCTTTCAGGTGACACTTTCCATACTGCTTATTAATCTGTCAAAAGCCTAAAGTTGTTTAGTGAATTAAAATAATTTCTCATTCATGACAGTAATTATGTCAGAAGAAATATTTATATTTGAACTCTTGATTGATTTTGTGCTAAGAGCACCACCTATTAATATATTTATTCTGAAAAATTACACCACCAGCAGCAATGAAAATGACCTTGCAGGGAAAAAAGTGAAACTCAAGTACATTCTCTCTTCTATATATAACATACATTATCACAACAGAAGTTAAATATAATTTCCTTAATGGAAAAAGGATGTCCTTAATTGCTTTATATAAAAATCAATTTAAATAGCAGAAGATGGAAAATGTCAAACCCCTAAAACTTACTAATTATATTACCAAATATGATTTACCATTTGCAGTTCTGTTATTGACAGATTTAGAAGGCAGAGATAATTTTGTGAATCCAGGAGGAACATTAGTAATATGTGTTACAAAACATATAAATGGTATATAATAGCATTATATTTTAAGAGATACCACAGTCCAATGTCTGAACTAAGGCATTTGCCAATGCTCCATAAAACTTTTCCCACTTAAAAGATACTTTGGGGCTAGATGAAGCACTGGACCTGTGCAGTGAGCTCCTCACAGATTTTGAAGACCAGATCAGAGTATAAAATGATCTGGTTTTGCTATGCAGTTTTGTGGGTTATAATATATGCATGCATATTTGGGAAAACAAACACACATCACTATTAATGCTGACAGATTGATAGAGGATGTCATGCAGCTTTGAAACCCTACCACAGAAATATTGAGCAGCTCTCGTAGCAGAGCTTCCTTTCACTACCATTTTAGTAATCTCCAGCTTTAAATAAATCAATGTTTGATATTTAACTGTGGATACCACTGGTAAGGTATATGATCTCAATGGCTTCTATGAGCGTTCTCTTTCAAAAGGAAAATACATCAGTCTGCCTATTTCTATTGAAATGACCTCTTGTTTTCCTGTAGCTTTTCCAACAGTTTCCATAACAAAGTCAATCTCCTTAAAACATAGGAGCATGAAATTACTTTACAACACAGCAATCAGAAACATTAAATTCACAGATCAAATACCCTGCTTTGACCAGCAAAGGTAAAGAAATGAGGCATGTGATAAAGTTTTAATTCAGACAAATTTAGATCAAATTATATGTGAGGTTAAATTCAGTCAGACTATCTTGAGTTCCTGGCAAGAGCTGAACAGGGCTTCAAATTTGGCCTTTTCCTATGTAAAAGTATATATGTGGCATGATGAATTCAAATAAAGTGTATTTGGATCAGGCATGGCCAAAATAGAACTTAACACTGAAGAACAAGTCTCCTCTATTGTCTAGTTCTCTGGCTGCTGGGAGTTCCTTCCATAATTAACCTCCCCAAAAACACCCCACACACCATCCCCATCCGTCCTCTATGCTTGAGAAACTCAGGCTATGGGCTGAAGAAATGCAATGTAAGGAGCACAGGGATTTAGCATGTTTCCTGTCAGAGAGCAACTCCAGTGGGAAGTTCAAAAGAGTTAAGAATATAATGCATCTAAGAGTAAAATAAAAATGTATTTTACACAGCCGAGCAGGAATTCCACTCTGCCCTTGATCAGAGCTATGAGGGAGCTCATTCACCTGAACTGGTTGTTGAAATAACACTTAACTCTCAAATTGCCTGTCAGAACAGTCATTGAGCATACATCCTAACAGGTCTGGATTTTGTTTTTCATACTCAGCTACCATTTTACCTTCCACTCCAAGTGGATTTTGCCTCATCTGATGCATGCTAAGGATGTCTACTGACCCTCTGGTGTGACTCTTCCTCCCTAAACTTCATTGAAGTCTGCCCACTTTTGTTCTCAATTCCCACAAGTCTGAAGCAAACAGGACCAGTGTTACCACTGCTCTCCTTTTAAACCGTTTTCAGAACTAGGGAACAAATACTATTGCTCAGTCAAAGATGGAGGAAGAAGAGCAACATCAAGTTTGAATTAGAAATTCTTGGTGTACTCAACTTTTCTCTTACCTAAGCCCTGCTGACTAAAAGAGTTTTCTCTGACTTATGGAGTGGGAGACAAGGCTTACAATATATTTCATGAGAATGACTAAGCAAGGAAGCTGAAATCAGTTGTAAATCTCTTCTGGAACAAGAGTGAGAGCAGGCCCAGGGTACTAGGGCTGAAACATTATTCTTTTAACTTGATGGGTTTTGTGCTTTAAAAGCTTTTGGGTGAGGGTTGTTGTACTCTTGCTTTACTAGATGCTCTTCTATAACCCAGACATGTCATTACATTCTTTGTTCCCTGCAGCCATTTTATACAGTGATTCAGTTCAAACACAAAAATACTTCCCTTCCTCCCCATTGATTATGTTCTTTGCAGCTGTTGATGGAAAGGGCTGTCCACCCAGTGATACCCTGAAGGTGGCAAGGCACTTCATAACACTGCCAGCCATCCTGGCACACCCTGCCATTAGAAAAACTCCTTTCACTTCTGCCACTAACTGCTTTCCACTTAACTTCTTGTCACAATGATTTTTCCTCAGGTCATTCTTGTTAAATTCAGTTCCACAACTGATAAATTTGATGTCTAAGGACTCTTTAGTCAAAGAACACTTTCATGTTTTCACATTCACATAAAATCTCTGATGAGATATTTTATTTCATATGGATTGGAAATAAATATGTCAAAAGAAGGTACCTGAATAACAGCACAGGAAAACATGGGAAACATCCATTCTCAGAAAGTTCTGCTCCCTGCCACATATGGACTGATTTAAACACAGAAACATGAGAATTTGGAGTGAACTCTGGTAATTATTTTTATCTAATTTACTGATGAGTTCCTCTCAGATGAGATCCACTTTGATTGAGCTTCTATGAATTTCTAGAGGAACATGAAGATATTCACTGAATATTGAATTGACAAGAAATGAACCTTCTTAAAATAATATATTTGCCTATATCTCCATTTTATCATCATTTTCAGCCTTCCTTATTAGCCATTTTTTGGTTGAAACATAGTCAAGAAATGTCCCTTTGAAATTAATAAGGTTGAAAGAAAAAGCAACAGAAGGGTAGCAAATCATGGCCCTTTACTCCTAAACTTATATGAAAACTGTCACACTATGCCTTGAAATCTCAGACTTATTGCTTAAGATAAAACTCTCTCCAAGAGGAACGCTCTCTAAGAACTATATCTGTTTTCCAGGCTATTCTTTTTCTGGCTTGTTAGAAATGAAAATGAAATTTCTTGTGGCTGTGTAAAATAAACTTCTAAACCCTGCTATATAAAAATTAATGTTTGCTTAGAATTGCAAAATGTTAAATTTAAGTTATATAATATTTGGACTGTGTGAAGCTTACATTGACTTATTTTATGCTATCATTTTTGGCAGACAATAGTATTTGAACATAAATAAAATTATAGATAGAATTATACAGCAAAAAGTTACCAAAAAAATTTCCAAAACCAAAGGCAATTAAAAGATGATAAATTACATAACATGAAAACAGCAGAACTGATATTTATGAAGAAAACCTGTCATCTTGGAGAACCAATAGTGTTACCAATGTTTTTCAAGCAAAGCAGCACATCACACTGAAGAATGTCACATGTCAAGAAAGACCAATTAAAATTAAAAAAATTCCTACTAAATAATATTTCTAATTACTTTGATGGAAATAGGTGAGTGGTTAGATTGCAACATGAACCTAAACATCTAAAAATGAACCACTCCTGTTTTCCCTTTTTCAATATTTTTTTTCCCTCCAGGAGAAACGACTTGAAAAATGTTCAAGTACAACCTTACAGACACAAAAATTTTACTGGCACTGCTAACACAAGTGCTTTGGATGAAGTCAGTGTGGAGCTTTGAGTAACAGAAAGAGATTCATTTACAGACTCTTAGATTGTGAAACTCTTCAGAATATTTTGGATTCAGCCTTGGCAGCAGTGACCATGACTTTGGGACTGGCACTGTTTAACACCTTTGTTGGTGCTGTGAGCAGTGGGATCCAGGGCTCGTCTGCCACCACCACCAAGCTGCGTGGGGCAGTGCCACACGGGAGGGAAGGGGTGACACCCAGAGGGACTGGACTGGCCTGGGAGGTGGCATTTCTTCATTAGCCAGTATTGCCTTTCAGTACAGTTGCTATTTCTGTGCTGTCTCACTACAGGAAGTTCAGTTGAAGCAGGATGCACATTAAATCCACCTCCTTAGTAAGCTCCTGTTCAGAAGTTTTGCAGGATCTGCTGGTATGGACAGCAGCATTTTTAGTTAATCTCACACTAGCTTTACCAATTTTCTGTAGAGAAATCCACAGCACAGAAAACTGAAAGCATATTGTTTGTGAAAGCCTCCATATGCTGAGAGTAACTTATTTCTTAGAGCAAGTGGCAAAACAGTTGGACCATTTTTCTTAAAGATGTGACAGCCAAATGCTGAGACTGAACAAAGACAGCAATTAAAAAAATGACATAGTGAGTGGGGATGGGTATGGTCTATCATTACAAACTAGATTCACACTGAGACTGGCAGGTGACAGACCAGGTTCTCTGTACTTTAAATTATTTTGGAAAAGTGCATGCCAATTAATGCTCTTTTCATACTACCGATGCAATTACAGCTGCGGCATTGTAACCAAATGTTGAAATTAAAACATGCCTATTTCTCTTTATTGCAACTAGACTGTGCCTTCACTATTTGGGCATGTGCAGAATCAGGAAAAAGACTTCTTCTTCTTATTCCTCCTTCTTCTCCTGCACCTTCCCACCCTAGGGATTCAAACTCTGGATTTGTACTTCATAACAGAAAATCACAATCTCTATTGACATTAGCAGGCAGAATCTGCTAGTATCTCCTATGATGATTACAATGTGTGATTGCAGTCAGTGTTCTTACTTGCTGTATCACTAGACAAAGCTTCAGAGGGTTAGTGGCCCTAAAGAAAAATGCTAATTTCAACTCTGACTCAGTTAATATTTCCTTTCCAAGTTAATTGCATTTTTCTTCTTGATCAAAATTAAAATTTATATAAAGCTATTTGACATTAAAATAATGAAGAAATTAAAAAGCATAAAAGCTGAAATAGTAAAGTGCAAGAAGTCAGGATAGGTTCTCAAAACTGAAAGCCACACCTCATTGTGATACTGACCAATGATACATCTTGATGCCTTATCTCTAATTCAAAAATTGCAAAATAAATTCAACACAAACATTAAATGACCATATTTACTACCGTGCAAACATCACTTCTTGTCTTTAAATAGCTTTGCAAACACTAATTAGTCTTCAAAACATCTGGGGAGACAGGAAACCTCTGTCTGAGTATTTTTGACTGAGTATCTCAGTCAAAGCAATGAAATAACTGAGAAAGGTGATTGCATTCCTAATAGCAACTGCAGCCAGTACAGAATTTGCTCTGAAACACTAAAGTCAGCTGCATTACACCACTAATGTACACAACAGGTCATGCCAGGCTTGAAAACTTACATCTGAAGTACATAAGGCAATATTTGGAAAAACTTCTAGGCAGTGTAAAAAAATTGATTTATATATTGATTTGTGGTATAACTATACTTCTAAAGTGCTGCCTCATTTGGATATCCAACACAAATATTCAATTACTTGCCTTAATTTAACTACATATTTTTGAATGCAATTTACCATAGCACCCCAATAATTTGACTTTCTCAGCATTAGAAAATGGTGCTCGGTGACATGACCTAGTGGTGGACCTGGCAGTGCTGGGTTAGAGGCTGGACTTGATGAACTCAAAGGCCTTTTTCAACTTAAACCTTTTCAAGTCTATGAGTCTATTAATAGAATAGAAACACATGGAAATATATACACTTAAGAGCACAACTGTGCTGGAAGAAGAAAATTTTACTTCAGTTTTGTGGCTAACAATGTCAGCTCAGGGAAACTCAAAATATGTATGAGTAAAGTTGTCCTTCATTTCAGATGATGTCTCATCTGACAAATTTTAGGGACATCTGCTACTAGAGGTTGTACCTGGCCTAACTTAGTTTGTAGTTTCTCCACTCATCTGTCTCATCTCTTGCTTTGAAATTGTAATTTTGGCTTCTAAGGCTTCCCATGGCAATGCTTTCCATATGAAAGTTAAGAGTTATGTAAAGAAGTATCTCCTGTCTGAAAATTTTAGAGGCAACCAGTTAAATTACTGTATGTGACAACCCTGTTCCCCGTTCACTTTCCTTGCAGAATTCATTGAAGTCTGCTGCCTCTCCCTGTTGCATCTTTAATGCAGCTCTGGCTCGAAGCACAGTCAGAGATAACTTCACAGCAGCACAGAAGACACCATTTTAAGTCCTAGATCATTCATAATATAATTCCAGTGATGTTTACCATTGCCTTGGGAGTCTTTTCAGCCTTTCCCAGCAGAGCAGACTACGTTAGCTGCTCAAAGAAGAGGAAGCTGATTTGCATAATGCCATGTATTGGTATGAAAGGGTTTGCAGTTCATTGGAAATTTACTATTACCATGAAAGCTGTTTGGGGTTTTTGGTTTTGTGTGTTGGTGGTCAATGTCTCCTTCCTGTGCATGCAGCTGAGATGCACTTCTCATCCATCCCATCCTGTTTTTCCCAAACAGAACCCTAGAACACTTCCATAGACAATCTTATGAAATTCTCATTTTCTAACACACGCACACACACAAAGAAATAGACGGCCCTGAAACTTTTTGACTCAAGATTCATGTTTATGCAGCAGTGATGAGAATGAGCAAACTAACAAAAAACCCCATTCTGCTTCCATTATTTAAACAAAAGAGTATTCAGTTTATTCCCCATTTAATCTCACTTTTATAGATCCTTGTGAAATTCCGCTTAAGAACACTAATTTTGAAGTCAGACGAGGCAGGAAATTTAGTGCTTCAGTTTTGGAAAAAGAGCCAGGAAAACATAAGATTTTATTAAGTCATTTCCAGTTCCTAGAAGCCATAACTCTGTGTCCAGGAAGTTGGTGCTAAGGAAATGAAAAATTCCCTTTCCAAATGAAAATTATTATTTGTTGGCAGGGAGAACAGTGCAGCATTATTACAAATTTCAAAAAAGGTAAGGAAATGACAAGAAAAATCACTCAGAAAAATCACTGCAGGATTGCAGAAATCAGTGTAATTATACCAGGAAAAAGAAATTGCAATGAAAAATATTTCCTGTGAAGTTTGCAGTGCTGTGGATAACAGGGAAAAAATGTATCATGGCTTAGTCAATTTCTTGGTATATTTTTTTTTTTCTTTTTTTGCTTTCACAAAAGGTGTCAAACAAATTTACTTTGAATAATTATTTTGAACTGATAGTACTACATAAAGAGGTACATTGACAACTCTGAAGGAATCCTCATCCTAAGGACTATTTTTTTCTCCTTTCTTAGCTTCATAGGAGGTAAGAATATCATCATAAATTAAAGCCACTTACTGTTTACTGACTAGCTGATGTTGATATTTTTCAGCATTCTTCCCAGGTCAGGAATTAATTCTTATTACTACTAGAAAAATATTGAACAACCAAACATACAATGGCAAATATAGAGATTTTACCTAAAAACCAGTTCATTTTTTTGTGAATGTGATCAGGCTCATAAAAATGTGTTTGTCAGGGACGTAGCAGCGCATGAAGCATTGCTTTGAAGAGGCATTTTTACTGACAGTGTGGCTAGCAGGTGGCAGTGTTTTCACCTTTATTTATCAGTGATCTGGTAATGAACATCTGATCTCTTTAATTAAATGTTTGGAAGCCAGTTACATTTACAAATTTAATTAAATTTAATTAAATTTCACATTTTCATTTACAGATGAAGTTTGGTTTTAAAATGTTACTCTGTTCCTAGACGTAGCTACGTGGCACCCTAAGAACTGCTGGTTTATAATTTTCTGATGCAGGCAGAAAAACTCAAAAGCAGCACCACAAAAGTTCAAGTGAAGTGTTTGTCAGCTGTAACAGCTGCAGCTGATTCTGATCTCCACAACAGTGTGTGGTGAATACATTACAGTTTAGCACAGAACCAAAACTCTGGGTCACAAAAAGCTCCAAACCCGTTTCCTCCTCCTCTTTCTACTCAAGTGAACAGTTCTGCCTCCTGTTACATCAGATAGCCAAAGTAAACATAGCACTTACCCATCAGACAAGAGTTTTTTCTAATAAAGCCTCTAATAAGAGCTGCAGTGTAATTTCCATTCCTCTTCCCATGTATGTAGCAGTAGTCTAAAAGCATGGAGCAATACAAAGAGGCCTTTTTGGCAAAAAACATGAACTATGTTTAGGTAATCTGAAGTGCTAAAGTTAGATTAACTCCCACTAAAAAAGCCAAAAAAATACATAGGCCAGGTCCAGCAATGTTTTGAGTCAACAGTAGGCTAAAAATTGCCCAAGTGCATACAGAGTAATTCAATCCATTTGATAGTTTGATATGAAAAATTTTGATAATATGCCAGCATCTGTGGTAAATAACACTAATGAAACACTTATGTGACATGCAACTGGTATAAGTTCCCCCACAATATTTTCTTAAATATAAAAAATAAATAAATATTTATTTATAAATAAACATTATTTTAATATATTTCATAGACTATGAATAATATTGTAATAAAATGTAATATATATTCTGTATAATAGTCTTTAAATGTGTTATATATATTATTTATTTATAAATAAATATTTATTTTAGGTGGAAATAAAATAAAATTTGTTTTTCAGATGAAAAAGTATCCTGACAACACAAATAAGTCATTCTTTATTTGGTTTAGTATGTGAGACTTGGCTTACTGTCTCAGTACTTCTTCGAGTGGTCAGTCTGGTCAATGCATACCAAGAACTTTTAACAAAATCTCCCATCTTTGGGCCCAGTTAATATCATTATCCTGTTGCTATGCATCCATTTGTACTAGACAGGCAAAATACAGTTATTAATTTACTTTGTTTTAATTATTAGAACACCATTAACTCATTGAACAGGACTTTGTTGTAAAATCTGTAAGGATGGTTATGCAGTGTTTTCCTTGGCTATGCTACAAAAACTCGTTAAATTACAATTCTGGTCCCTAATGGTTTGCTTCTTATCAGAGTCATGCCAGGAATTTGAGTATGCTCAAAAGTCTCTTTGTATCTCTATTTATACTGCTTCTCAAGACCCTAATTTATATATTTTGTTTTGCCTTTTTTAATAAATGTTGTGCTCAGAAATGCTGGAGTAGATGAATACCCAGATTTCACCCAGATGCTTATTCCCAATTCAGAGTGCAGTACATGAGAGACACATGCACTCAGAAACAAAACTGACTGCAAGTGTTTCCCCAAAGCAGGCCCTTAAAATCTACTCCAGAAATCTGCACAGTCCCCCAGCAGGGTCTCCCCATCAAAGCCAACATTATTCCAATTTCATTTTCAGTCCCTCATATATATTTTTTTTTCAATTTTCTGTCTCACTGCCGACCCTCATGGATCAGTTATAGAACACAGACAACTATTTTTAACCAGAAAATATGCACTGTCAGAATTTTATACCAACATTTATAAGGATGTGTTGCAATCAACTGAAATGTAGCAGCTCATCCTGCAAATCTAGATTTGTGAGAACAGTTTTGCAAAGTTAGCTGCTTTCACTGCTTAATCAGCCTTGTGTGCCAGCTCAGAGCACTGCTCCTTATGTGGAAGCATGAACATAGATATTTACAAAGAGGCAATGCAAGAAGTGATTTTACGTATATATGTATACACATGCACATATACACACAGATATTTTTACAAGTGCAAATTAAAGCAAACCAATATTTCTCTTCAGAACTGAATTCCTAACATACAGAAACTTATGGCAACAGATATAGAGCAAAGAAGAAAACATATATGAACTTTGATATGCTAGTTATGTAGCAATTTTAGATGTTATCTGAAGTATCACTTTGCAGATAACCTTACAATGTTAATTCTAAATCTAATAACCATTCTCAGATTTATAATCCATCTGCAAATATGTTGTGCTTTTCAATTTAAAGAAGTTTCTCATTGCATGAGTTGGAGCACATTTCCTCAATAAGGTTACTAATTAATGCACAATTATTGCTGAGAGCCAGATTCCAAACTTCATAAAAACAAAGCTAACTTTAAAGGAGATTTCTGAGTGTTCTACAGAGCTTTGGAAAATAACACGAAGAAGCCAATTTTTCTATAGATGTTTGTATTTTGCCTTATACCCACATTGAGATCCTCCAACAAGCCTGCACATTTACCACTTGCCAGTGGAAACAGATCTAATTGCAGGAGTAGGACAGTAATCAGCAGTTTACGGCATCCTGATATTAGGAGTCAAAAGCATGGACATAAAGCTGTATGTACTTTCCTCCAAAGAACTAATCTTGAAGATTTTTGTCCGCTATCACACAGGTCAATTTATTCCCCCTAATTTCGATTTTAAAAAATTTACAAACAGCTACTTTTGATGCTGAAATCTTTATCCTAAGTCTCATAATACTGCTTTTTTCCACTGATTGCTGTACGTGATCAATAGGGGTTTTATCCTTTTAAATCCAGGATGTTGTCATCAGAGAAAGCTGCAGTTTAAGGCAACACACTCAAATCCAATACAGTCATTCAAAGGAATAAATCTAAGCAAGTGAATACATGCTCACAAGATGAAGTTCTACTCATTTTTACACTAGGGGGCCAAAAATTCATTAGCATTTTGGTATTGATACAACTTTCTGCATATTTGTATGTTTAAGTCTAATTTTTCCCTATGTCAATAATTTTACTACATATTTGTACCCCTGAAAATGGTGCTTATTTCTGTAAACATCTTGAACCACAGCTGCACATTATCATTCAGAAAAAGTCTGGAGGAGAATTGTAAACGTTAATCTTATTACGAAGTCTTTCAGCCAAAAAGCATTTTGTAGTAGGCCTATAAAGCTTGTATAAAATTCAATATTCTGCTATGCTATTTCCTGTAGAATCATCTTCATTTCCCCTCAGATTTCAGAGAGAGTCCTCTGAGCAGTAATCTTAGAAGTTGTCCCCAGTTAAGTGACTCTGCACCAATGAATCCACCCAGAGAGAAGCAGCTGCATAAGCAAATAATTCCAACTTTCTAGCAAATACAGGAAGTAGCTTTGCCTTGTCTGAAGCACAGCAAGGTCTAATAAGGTATTTGCCATCCATTTTTATTTTCTATGACTTCTTAACATAATTTCTGGCATAGTTGCATGGAATTTTCAATCTAATTTTCTTTTTCCATTGGTGCATTCAGGGGAAGTGAAGGAGTAAACCAGATGCACAGTACTAGTTGCAGTTTAAGAGTTAAGAGCATGTATGTCTTGCTGAATGAAGATAGCTGAGTATTCCCACTGGGAAAGCAACTCAGCTCCTGGAATTCACCCTGAAGCTGGCAGTGAAAGCCAGATGGAAGAAGGAGTTTGCTGTTTGCATCAGAGAGACTTCTGCCCTCTAGAACACCCATGCTGGTGAGTTTATCCAGACTAAGTCCCAGCACCTCAGTGCCCCTTCTCATGGGACCTGCTCTTCACCAGGCACTCAATCTGAATAGCAGGAATATGAAGAAAGAATGAAAGTAGCAGGAATAAAATCCTGTCCCCTTGGAAATGACTGGTTGCATTCTCAGTTACTGCCATGAGGCTATGGCCTTTTTTTCCTATTTTCATGATTAGCATAACAAAAACAACATTGTAAACCTGCAAAAAAAGACATAACTTGATATCAAATGATTTTTTACAATTTTTGAATATGATCTATCCCCCTGTCTCTGGCAGCTGTGAAAAGGAGTGCTAAAACAGGCTCCAAGCAGAAGACACCCCCATAAAAGAATATTTAGGCAGGGTAACACAATCCTATTTGCTGGCCATTTACTTGACTGGTTTTATCTATGATTTGATGACTTGGCCTTTAGGAATTTTATTTTGCAAGTCTTTTTCACTGTTCAGGTCCCTTTGCTTTTCTTGAAAGAGCAGTTGAAATTCTTCTTCAAAAACATATTCTTTAAAATTGGTACTTAAAAATACTAGCAGCTTTTAAGGGGCTTGAAATAGCTAAAATTGTACTCACTACTTTGTGTATTGGCAATTTGTAACTTGGTCAGGATATGAAAGATACTTATTATTGCCATAATGGGGCTCTTGAAGGCATGGGCTTCTTCACTTAATAAAAAGAACCAAGTCAAGAAATCAATACATGATTCATACCAGTAACAATCTGTTTAATATAATGATACTGAATTTGTACGAGAAAACATGGCTATATGATGTGAAATACTAAAGATGATAAATAAAATCTATATTTTATTGTATACAAGAAATTCTTGTACTTGTTTATAATGGCTGTTGGTTGAATAAAGAGCAATCACAAATCAGTGGGCAGCTGTTTTGTTAGCAAACCACACACAAACCTGCCAGGGAAACGTCTAAAAATTGAGTTAACGTATTCCAAATTTTGCTTAGCATGTGTGTATTTCTGGTTCCCTACAAAACAATTTTATTTAAATTCAGGCACCTTCCAGTAAGACTGGAAATTTTGTAGCCACTTATGATTACATACTGCATATTTCTGTAGCAATTCAGAGATGCAAGCATAAACATTTTTTGACTCCTGCACAGAAATGTGATGTTTTGTGGTAATGGAAAATGAACAGTAAAAGATTGTACTGGCAGTCCTTCCAATGGAAATAATTGGCGTGATGTCATGGCACACCTGGTATCTGGCCTTAGCAGACTGTGGAAGGACTGGAAGAGGCAAAGAGGACAGAGAGGAAACCAGACAGACACATCCATTACAGACCCATAACCATGCAATATTAAAAGGAAAGGCAACTAACACTTTAAAAGTGTCAGAAAGGTCTATGCTCTGGTAATATCTCTGCAGAGCCAGCACAATGTAGTCTTAGCCTCACATAAGCATATATACATACCTTTCTAAATATGCCACTTCTGCTCTAACTCAATTTTAAAAATCTTGCAAGCATGAAGATGCTCTAAAACATATTGGGCTAGGTTAGGGAAGAGCAATTGATCAGGACTTTTTCCTTGTTTGTTTCACAGGACTCAGCATGGGCAAGACAGAATGTGTACAATTGCAAGCTACTTAAATATTCCCCATAGATCTATTTTAAGCACTCATATTTCGATCAATGGTTTAGAGGGAAGCTGCAGTATAAACACATTCCATTCAGCCAGATTTGCATATTGATGTCAGTAGTTTGAATCAAACCAATTAGACCATGTAGTTATCTATGGAAAACATATGGCAGACTGATAAAAACCCAGTTCTATGTTTAAAATCTACAGTATTTCATTAGCATAGCAAAAAAGCAGCTGAAGGAGGACGCTATTCTTCATGGACTAGACAAACTGATACAAGGAGAACTTGGGCTGGATCCTCAGCTGGTAAAAAACCACTCTGAATACAGTGGTGAATTGAAATGGAGATAGTCAGTCTGAAAGCAAACACATGCTCATGTAGACATTGAATCAAGCACTGATTTCTCTTTGTTCTCAGTTCCTTATCAGTGAAAGGGGGCTATGCCATTTTTCTCACCCATTCTTATTTCAATTAAAGAAAAAGTTCTTCAGAAAGAGCATTATCTCTTACTTTGCTTTAAAAAGCCCCACAAAATTGCAAAAAGCCCATCTATGCTGAGCTACTGCCCTAACATGAATAATGGCAGTGGCACCTCAACCTTTTTATCTCTAAGTTCTCTTTCATGATGGCCTAAAAGGTTTTCTTAGCTCATGTTTATCTTCAGCAATAAATCATGTTTTCATTGCATCTCTGCCTCATTGAGGTGCAAATAACAGAACAAGACAAATTAAACTGTAAAACAGTGGCTGAGGAAAGAAATAAAGAAGGACAGATAAATGAATTCATGTAGGAAAGACAACATTTATTCTAAACACCATCTTTTACTGGTGCTGCTTCTGGTATTAAAAAGAAAACAAAAATCAACTCCTTTGAACAGGCAGTGATTTAGCTATAAAAATATCTGGTCTGAAAAACATGACTAATCATCTCATCAGCACCATGCTCATCTCTGTATATTCTCCTGGCAATAACTATATGCTAAGCATTTAAGCCTATCCTAATAATATGTCCATGGCTCCTAGACTGCTCTTTTACTGAATGAAGCACCCACATGATTTGTTAGGTGACATCATTTACAAACAATGGCATTGCTGTCTAGCATGAATATCAATTTAGGAAAAAAAAATATTAATACACTATCATCTATTTGAAATTCAGGCTTAGCACTGTATAAAGTAACAATACATGCTAATTTCTCCCCCTTCCTACACATTCTTAAGCAAGTAAGTCACATTCTTCAGCAAGTAAGTCAGTTCACTGCAGATAATTTATTCCACAACTACTGAATGATGAAATGCCAGGAGACATGACCATGGATCAGGATAACATAGTAATTTTTTTATTATTATTTTCACACACTTCCCATACATATGTATGCATTAAGAAAGGAAGATCCTGGTATCAAAATAATCGACATCTAGACAACAGTCAGAGTTCAAGGAGAAAGCAAAATGTTGTCTTTTTCTCATTGGTATTCATATAGCAAATGCTGAGGCAAGAAAATTCTGCTAAATGTTGTCCTGTCTGTGAACCCTGAAATAGCTTCAGTCCCTCGTGAAGATTTTACTAAGTTTATATGAATTACATTCAGAAGCAAGGTTAGTAATAAATATAAGTTTTGGAAGTATTAAAACACTTCAGTTAAATTAAAACCACCACTTAAATGCTGAAGTTAATTAAGAATCACAGAAATCTCTGCTGATACCTCAGAAAGGAATGTCTCCTTCTGCATATTCAAATCTAATACTTTTCCAGACCAGGCAGTTAGAAATCAGAATAAATTTAGAAATAGATTAATTTCTGTTGGAAAAGTCCCTTCAAGAACATTGAGTTCAACCATTAACCAAGTGCTGTCAAGTCACTACTAAACCACGTCCCCAGATGCCACATCCACTTGTTATTTCAGTATTTCTAGAGATGGTGACTCAACCGCTTCCCTGGCCAGGATATGCGAGGCTTGAGAGTTGTCGCAATAAAGATGTTTTCCTAATATGCAGCCTAAACATCCCCTGCCACAACCTGAGGCCATTTCCTCTCTCTGATGGACGTGCTTGACTCCTTAACCTAAGCTGAAGTAGTTTGGTAGAGTCTCCAAAGGATGGAAACACCTGAGCTGGGCCAAGAACTCCTCTATTTCCAGTCTGTTGTCTGAAAACCACAAGGGAGCAGAGTGACCCACTGAAGAGCTGCATAAAGGACTGAAAGTACTGTGCACAGAGGAGTAAAAATCCTGTAAGGAACTATCCATGTGGCTCAAGTGTAGGTATCTGCTTTACAGCTTTCCAAAAAACAAACCTGGATGCTTTTTCAAGGTTGTCTTAGCCTCTTGAATCTCAAGCAATGGATACTCAGCAAGAAAAGTGCTAAATCCTATGCCTCTGAGAAAAAGTAAAATAGTAGATTTTATCCCAGGTACTTGTTGTTCCCATAGATTGAATATTTACACAATTGTTGTGTTTTGGTGTTGGTGTATAGTGTCTATTGAATTTCAAATTTACATAATGAACTGAAAGAGCATAATAAGTTACCTAAAAGTAATCAGCAGTGATTGAGGATGGGTATATTAGGGTTCTGGGAGTGACCCACATCTCTTTTGTGCTACTTAATATCTTTGAAGGTAGCAGAGTGATAAAGAATAATAACAAACGAGTTGCAAAAATCAGCTTGGATCAGGGGTTAGGCTGTGACCATTTTAATTTGGCTAGATAGAATGTTATACAAGTGGAAAAAAGGGAAGGCAGTCCACGCCATATAGACTGAATTTGGAAAACAGTAAATCCAGAAGTGAGATTTGGAAGTTGAATCTCCATAAATTTAAGTTGGATTAGTAGAAAAAGTTCAAATGGGTTGTGTCTTCAAATTTGAAACTGTCTTCTAGTAAAAGCTGAAAATTCTTTCTTGGGCACTTTAAAATCAAAATGGGCTCCATCTGGTATTTGTGCTTTAGTCCTATAAAAAGTAGTAAACCTAGTAAAAGAACACCAGTGATTCAGACAGGAGTTTTTTACCAGCTAAATGTGTTTTTCTACAGTGGGTGAAGGACTGCATCCCTCCCATCTCTGACTGTCACTGCAACTTCAGAAACACATGGATTAAGAAGTTCGAGAGTCTGTCAGAACTCCATCTCATCATATTATCAAAACCAGTGTTCAGTAATAACACAGCTTCCCACTTTATAATCTCTCCCATACTTGAAAGCAACAACTTTCTATTCTTATATTAAAAAGCAAAGCTAGAATTTGATTACTACCACTGAGGAAGCAAAGAGTAAACATAATTATATTTAAACATATAAACAGGCAACAGTTCACATGGAACTATTTTAAATGCATACATAGAACGAAGAGAGGCACCAGTAATTTTTTCCGGAATAAAGTAAATATATCAAGATCAAATACAATTACTGAAATACAATTATATGAAATCCTTCTTTCATAATTTGTCACCAAGAAAACAAGAAAGTGAAAAGGAAAAAGAAATCCAATAAGTTTTTTATTTTTCACTTCACACTTTATCAAATACGCCTTTCTAAAGTCTTGTAAACCTCAAAACAATAGCACGTATTTACTCGGAGTGTTAGTATATAAAAACTTGCAGCAAAGGTGAATTTATTTGAGACTAATATTTACAAGGCCATGTACTGTCCTTGTTCTCTAGAAGAAGAATTTGATGTCAATAGAAGTTAAATTGAAGGTCACTTATATCTCAAATTGCTGGTGATGCTATATTTCAGGGATATACTTCTACATTGTTGACCTTTGCTTTCGAAGTCTTATTTCTTCACCATAAAAAAAAAGATGTGTGTGTATATATATATGCATATAAAAATATATAAAAGTCAAGGCTGTTACTTTCAACTGTAACATACAAGGTGTTAAGCAACAGAAGTTATTCTTCATGAATGAGAGCGGGAAGGAGGGGTAGAAGGAAACAAACAAAAACCCCTGAATCTGAAACCATTAAGCAAGTCTCAAATGTGATTGACTTGTATAAAAAAGGCAATGGCTTTAATTTTGTGTTCAGACAGAGATAATGAGTAAGAACATTCTCTAAATTTACACAAAACATCATAACTTGTCTCAGTTATGGCAGAGTATGTCATACTGAAGCACTCCTTTCCTCATATTTCATGGATTCTTGGACACAGTGCAATATCACTGTTCAGGGCACCCTGTGCAATCATCCAGGAGCCACTCTGGCAGCCACGCTCACACTACCCCAGCCTGTCACTGCTGGGGCCAAAACCCCTCCACAGAGGCACCTCCAGTGACTGACAAGTCCCCACTTGGATCCCTGCACGCCCCACACCCACAGCCAGATCAGGTTTCCTTACCAGGTTTCCTGTAACAGGGTCTCAGATGTCCAGGTTCTTCAATTAATTTAATTCTGGTGCAATAATTTACGCTTGAGCTGGTGCCTCTGAGGAGGGACTTGGAACTCCTGGGTTTTTATCCCCTCACTGTCCTAACTCCAGGAAATCTGTGGTGCTCAGCACCTGGCTGAGCCACAGATGCCCCTTGTTAAAGGAAGGGTGGCAGTTCAGAGCCGCCTTTCTCAGCGGCTCCCCAGCCACCTGCACTGAATGGATTGCTCAAGAACCACGGCGTATTCTGCAAACGTGACACAGGCGTTGTCAAGGGGAATGCTTTCAAAGAATCCGAGGCACCAGCAGCTGCTGCAGGTCAGACAGAGCATTCAGGTCGCTGGAGGGAATTGGAAGGACAGGATTCCCACTGGTGTTGAATGCTGAGTCTCAGCACTGCTGTATTACAGGCTCTGTTTTGTGGAAATACCTTTGGATATCTGTGTCAGCTTCTGCCTTTAAGTACTTTTTGCACTCTTCTTTTCTTGCAGGTTCCCTCCCCATCCTCTCTGTAGAGCAGCTGGTGAATGGCAGAATTTATAGCTAAGGACATCAAGTAAAATCAGAATTTATTTCAGATATCTTCCTGTTCTATGCCGCAAGTGGTGGCAGCTCAGACGTGTTTGGGAAGGAATATGATCAAACTCACAAAGGACTGCCCTCAATAGGATTACAGGAGTCAGCAGCTCCCACATCTAGTTTCCCACATATGAGGGTAAACATTAAAAAGATGAGTACAGTCCACCTTCAATGGATCAGTAACAGTTTAGTCGCAGTTGTGATGGGTAAAGCTTATTGTCATTCTTCATTAAAATATCTAGGAGTAGCTAAATATGATTTATAATTGAATTCAGAGTTTTGTAGCCCTTTTCTATTTTGCACATAAGTGCTTTGAGTCTTAGATATTTTTTTTAATTTGCCCATTAATACTTTTTGGGGTGTTTGATTTGTTGTTTTTTTCTTTCCAGTTTTGGAAGGGCAAGCATATATGAAAAAAATACAAAGTTCAGTCTTATCTTCATGGACCCAACTGCTCAATACAAATGGGAACATGAGGTGTCTCAGGGGCAGTGATCTCTGATAGGTGCCTTGAGATGAGCTATGAGAGCTGAATCAGCAAGTTGTCCTGCTTCTGCCCTAATTCCTAATTGCATGGAAAGTTCATCAACAAAGAGCATCAGCATCTGCTGGCTTTGGAGATCATTTTCCCAGAGAGGAAGAAGCAGTAAACTTCTATTTATATTTGTAGACAAAACCAGTAGAGAGCTCAAAATGAAAGATACCATCACTTTAGCTCTTGCTCTACCTATGGTTTCAGAAAAGTTAGGAAATCTGCCTGTAACATTCCTATTTACATCAGGCAGAGACAAGGTATTGTGTTGCCCTATTAACCTGATGAAATTATATCAATCAATGCATTGAAATGAAAACAGACTTGCAATTAGGTTCTTGTTGCATAGTGTGTGCCACAGTTTAAACCATCTGCTGATTTCAAACATGTGTGGCAGAATTTAAAAATGAAACTACCAGCTAATGGTTGTAGGACATATTTTACAAGACGTCTGATATTCATGTTGCAAAAAGATTAGACAGAGATAAGGCAGAAGTTGCTTTTTTCCCCCATCATGGGAAAAATCAAGTGTAGCAAACATTAGAAAACTTCCTAGAAACATTTTGTTTTTAACAGCATGAATAGGCAAGCGCATTAATTCTCCTCTGCCCTGGATGAATGTGAGAAAAACAGTGAATATATGTTGAGTGTGATACAGAGACAACTAAAACCCGTTGAATACTCATGTCTTAGTTCACTTTTTAAGCATCTGAGCCTTTAAAACTGGCAGAAACATATATTTTCCATCTTGATGTTTTATTTTGGAATTGGCAAGAGATGAAAACAGTGAAACAGCTGTGGCTCAAGCTAATGAATATTAATTTTCCAATACAATCACTTGTCCATGAACACATTCATGCTTTTGGTTGCATCACTTTATGCACTGTCCTAAAATTGCTTGAATAAGACAATGTCTAAGGCAGTATATGCAGACAGAATGGGAATTATCTCCTAAATCCCAAACTGTGAGATACAGGACAGAAACACAGCAAGGAAATCAAAGAAAACCCCTCTATGGGAACCTCTGTTGTGCAGGTACTTGCTAATTACTCAGAACACATGGAGGCACTAATGGCACTCCCAGGACAGCAGGGCTGTTCATCATCCACCAGCTCTGCTGCCCCACAGCCCTGCTCTCCTGACACAGAGCAACATAGCACAGCCAAACATGACAATTCACAAAGCTGGGCAAACAGTGCGAGAAAGCAGCTCTACCCAAAAGGCACTTCTTATCCTGCGGTGTCTGGGATTACAAACAGTGAAATCTCACCTGAGATTTTGGGAAATATAAATGTACATGAGCACATGTGAGAAAAACTAGTTCCAGGCCATGTGCTGGACTTCAAAAACTTTCAGTACGTTTATCTTTTACACCTACCTACCTCAAATTTAAAGCAATGTATTTACAGAGAGACACTTTGAATAACTAAAAGGAACCTGACTGCAAACGTTGACTCTAACTTAAAGGAAATAAGTACATATATTAAAAAAAAAAATAGTGCTAACTGACATGCATAAATATCACTTCTAGTGAAAATAAAATATGTTTAAAAGGGAATGTTCCATTCATCTAACAGACTGGTAGAAATACTTCTTCATTGCTTATCTTAGTTATGCAGTTTCCCATAACCATTTTAAAATTGGCTAGATCCCTAAAAAGTGTAGTAATTTAGAAGCAATTTCTATTTATTTTTAAGTCAAATCTCTGTAACTGCCCTGTCTTTCAACACTTTAATTAGAGAACCCCAGATGAGGAGCAAGTTTTACTTACATAGGAAATATAATTAATTTAGCTATAAGTCAACATTGTATTTGTATGAGGTTTTTATCTTTGCTTGCTTTTATGTAGTCCTCTGTGATAGTCTGTGCTCTCACTGAAAAGGTTACAGGGAAAGCTTTGTGTTTAATGCACTAGCATGAATAAAATTAGAAACATCTGGTGAAAGAACACCTGACTGAACACATGCAGCAAGAGTGAATCCTTGCCCGAGGAAGCTGCTCTGTGAAGAGGGCTTCTCTCCACACTGTATCCCTATCAAATAGCACTGATGGAGCCAAACTGTTTTGCAGTATTCATGGTAGCTTTTTAATAGCAGGGCTTTGCTGAATCAAAATATTCTAGTATGGTAGGCCCTCAAACAACTAAATACAGTTGACATTATGCTGTTGGGTAAAATTTCCATTTTGCTTCTTCTTGCATTTACCCCCTGAATGCATAGGATGCCAGTGGTCAAAGAGGCAATGTTGTATTCTATCCTATTTAAAAGAGGGGGAAATCTGATCTCTCCACCAGTAATTTCTTTGCATACTTCTCTCTTTTTTGTCTCCTGGATTTCTCTTTATGTTACCCACTCCCCCATTAAGTTGCATTGTTTCCCAGATATATTTATAAAACTGTCTCAACAGGTCATTGAACTCCATTAGGCTGCTGTTATACCTCTTTTCCAATTTATTGATGAAAATATTAACTAATACTGAAGGCATTTACAGATCATTTGATACCCACTTTCAGGAGCCTGCATGTCAGATTTTCTTAGAGTATATCAGGAATATGTCCTGGAAAAAAATATTCTGCCTTGGTAACATCAACAGTTGGAGGTCTTCATTTAGTAGGAATATGCCACAGCATATGTTCAGTTTGATCATCACTGCTTTGACCTTATTATGCTGTATCTCATTATTAACTTAAAATGCAGTATCCTTCAGCATATGGTGCACTAGGGCTTGCAGCAGAGAGGGAAAATTCAGGATTATCTCACCTTTATACAGCAGCACATTTGTAATATCTGAAGGCACAGCAATGAATCACACTCTCTTTGAACAGCAATGCAACATGGACCTGTCATCAGTGCACGACAATGGACTCGAATACAGACATTTCCATCTGGAACCAGCTGCAGGAGTCATGGAAGGGCTGGGAGTCTGTGTGCACTGGTGCAGCTGTTTGGGACAGAGGATGGACATTGGGCAGTGCTACAGGGATAATGCATCTCTTGTCTTTTTCTAATTTTCTGTCTACTGATGACAATAGGAATAATGGCGAAAAAAATCCCCTGAAACAAACAAATACACTCCAACCACCCATTCCACTCAGCTCTAAAAATAACACATGCAATGAATAGAGGCATTTGTTCATTAACTTCCTTTTCATCTGGTACAATCTTCTCCCTTTGATATTGAAATGTGGATGAATTTATCATTGCTAGCATAGTTTTAAAGAAGAGAAGAAATAGTAAAAAATATTCTGATAGTTACCCTGATATAAATACAAAGATGATCACTAAGGTGTCACTGATGCCTTTTCGCCACTTCATGTTTTGAGAGAAGACCCTCTAGAGCAGAAAGGAAATTCATTTCCAAGCTCTATCAGTCCTCACTTTCTTGTCAAATTTCCACAGAGACAATACTCTGTGGTGCTGGTTTTTATGACACAAATCTCTTCCATTGTAACTATACTGAGAGAACAAACTTATTTCACACAGGCCATCAATCAGTCTTTAGAGAGCAAAACCTCACGGTTACTGCTTTGCCAGTTTGGCCTGTAAGTAGTGATTGAAGGAAAAGATGTGGAATAACATTACCAGCTCCCTGGGCTAGCCAAACTTTTGTTCAAAACAAGCGGAAAATATTTCCTATGAAAAAGCATTGAGCAAGGATTCAGTAGAGCTAGTTTTCTCATGTCTGTCAGTTAGCCACACAGTAATTCTTATTTATCTTATCGATTAACAGGAGCAGTCATTCACACATTTCTATCAGCAACAGCATTACAAGATATAAGTAAACTAAGCCTGACATTTTGCAGAGGATGTGGGGAACAGAAGGTTGTTTACTAGACTTTGGTATTGATAAAGACATATTCCCAATATTCTATTTTAGTCTTATGGGATGCTTAACCATCTGTCAAAGCACAAGCTGATGCAACACAAGTGATTAAAAAAAATCCTATTTGCAGGATCAGAAGCTTTAACAATGTTTTGGATCACTGCATTTCCATCACACTGTAAATCCTGTGTTTCTGCAATGAAGAATGCCATTGGCAGGGCTGAACAGTATACAAATCCATGCAAACAGATGGGGTACAGCTGAAGGTCCCAAGGAAGCAGACTTTCCTAGGGTGTGGTGCTCAGGGATTTCCCTATGACTGGAGAAAGGCATGTAACCATTTTTAAGAAAAAGGAGGAAGTTATAGGAAACATCGATCTATGGAGAAATTATGGAGCAAGTCTTCCTCAAAGCCGTGTCTAATCACAAGAAGAGAAAGAAGAAAAGTGATGGTGAAAACCAAAGTCCATCTGGTAGCCAGTTGCTGGTGGGACCTCTCAGGGACTGACACTTCAATACCAGGCCCAATATTTCTCAATTATTTTATTAACAAGCTGCACGGTGAGCAAGGCAACACCCAGATTTCAGATGGTACAGAAATGGGAGTAGTGGCTGGTATATTGAGGGGTTTTACCTCCTGTTTGGCACTTGTGAGAGTTCAGCTGGAATATTTTGTCCAGAGCTGAGTTTGTCAGACATTGACACAATGGAATGAGTGCAGCAAAGATGATCAGGGGTCTGAAGCACAAAATATGGGTTTGTTTAGCCTTAAGAATACATGAGCATGGAAACACTTGCACCTGGCAGCACTTGTCCCAGTGCTGCAGCTTTCAAAGTGTGCTTTCCTTATTAAACCTGTAGGCTCTTGTCTGGCTATGAGCTATTTTAGTATCCACAGCAGCATTCTGCCCATCAAGAGAAATGTCACATCAAGGAGGAACAGCAGCAGTTACATTCTGAGGGCAAATACTCACAACAGTAAGAAATGGTCATCCTTGTACTAACTGCATCAAGAATATACCTCTTATTGTAACTAATAATAGGAGCATAACCTCTGAATATGCTATCTTAAATTGCAATAAATTAGTAAAATGCTATTCAGCAAATCAAGCATGTTGCATGTCAGTCTTCACAGTTTCTAATAAAAGTGGACATTATCAGGAACAGACATTATTGTTTTTTAAGTAGAATTGTGCATAACATTGCTTAACAGACATAGGATGATGATTATTATAGGTTGGGCAGGCTAAGCTAAATCTCAGTTGCTGCTGCTTCCATGCCAGTTTCCTTTACACCTCTTATTGCAAGTGCTTGAACAGGAACAACACCACATAATCAGCAAGTATGATCTCAATCCCCTCTGTTACACCCAAAGAGGTCCACGTGCTGGCACTGAAGCACGAAGATGTTGCAAGTGCACGTTTTAGCCCTTTCACAGAGGCACAAATGAAATGGGCTCACTCAGAAGGGACTTCCTGAGTGTGCCCAGCATTCCCAACCCCTCTGTGCCCCGAGGCTCTGCAGGGACCCAGCACTCACCCCCTGCCCTCACTGCCTCCTGCCTGTCACCAGTTCAAGTTTCTCTCACATTATGAAGATTCTTTATTTCTTTCTAAGAGCACTGCAGATAAAACCACAAAGGGCAGGGCTATCAACGAATAGGCCTTAGGGGAAGCAGTGCATAACTAGAGGTGAGGCTGAAACTGTATAACTAGAAGGGACACATTCCTGTAAGATACAGGATATTTACCCACTTCGTCTTATTGGGGACAGAAGCCTAACTAGATAACAAAGACCATTGTATAAAATTAGCCCTTAAGGTATTCTATATTTGAGATTTCTTCTTAAAAATGTACCTTAAAAAAAACCCCTTGGATACTGCCTAAGCTCTAATTTTAAACTTTATATGATCCCAAATACAGAATGCCTCAAAATGTCTTATTACTTAAATTGGGCCACTGCCATAGTAACATAATACTTTTCTGTAGATAAAATGGAGAACAGGAAAGATATTTCCCACGTTTAGCAGAAGTTTTTGCCCACCCAAAAATAGGTCTTTGCTTCTGAATAACCTCAGAAAACAAATATTCATAAAACAAAACACATTAATTCTGTAGGAAAACAGAAATCACCCATATGTAATATGTGTGGCTGCTTTTGGATATTGTAAATTGATTTTCATTGAAAAAGGGAGCAAAAAAGACATTTTGGTATCATATGATGTTCACCTACATACATTGGTTTCAAATTTGGGAATTGGAAAAAAAGCTGAATACCACACACATTATTTAACCTGCTATCTGTGGCTTAAATTGCTCTGCCATGATCTGCTCACTGGACACTACACAGTCACATTGACCACCTTGGAGAAATGAACAGCCTTTATCTTCTGTTGGAAGAGTAGTTCAGTGCAGTCACACATACAAACTTGAGGACAATGAAAAGTTTATTCCAATAGCTTTGTCCCATCTCTTTCAGAAAAGAACAGTTTGTAGTTCCTATTCAGTCTGTCAGACAACCAAGATGAGAATGATTTTTATTCAAATGGCTTTCTCTGTGTTTAAAAATCCTACTATTTTGTAAGTGTATTTTTGATTTACACTTTAACTTTTGCTAATATAAGAAAATATAAGGCTGATTTTTAATTTCAAGTACTTTAGCTGCATTGTCTTGGCTGATCAATAAGCCTTTAGAAACCTGGATATCTGATCATTCAATCTGTTCTGTTAAGTGCCTTATTGCATAATCCTTAGCTGAATATTGTGTGGTAACTATAACACTACCATAGCAGATCATATAACTTTGCAAAAACATAATTTTCTAATCACTCTTCACATCACTGTGAAGTCTTAAGATCAAGCCCAGACTGTTAAATCTGCAAATCTACAAAAA
Organism: Hypocryptadius cinnamomeus; assembly: GCA_013400635.1. NCBI lineage: Eukaryota > Metazoa > Chordata > Aves > Passeriformes > Zosteropidae > Hypocryptadius > Hypocryptadius cinnamomeus. The sequence continues at coordinate 58,497 of VYZP01063143.1, forward strand.
AAACACATGACAGGGCAGAGACACAGAATGAACATCAGAGTGCCCCCAGCTCTCTGCTGCCAGGTGCTCCACAAACACCACACCTGAGCTACCAAGGGCAGCGAGGGCCAGAGCCCTTTGTCCCTTTCAGTGAGAGCACCATCAGCACAGGGGCTCCTGCTCCTCTGCACTGCAGTGATCCAGGCAGAAGAGCTGCACCACGGAGCACAGCAGCTGAGACAAGATCCATTACCTCCTCCCATAACAACAGAACAGTTTGCTTCCCACCCCGAGGGTCATAATTCCCAGTTATTGCCACATTGAGATTTCTGCTGCAAGTGTTTGGAAATATAGCTGCCATATAATGAGGTCTGATACCTTAGTGAGGCTCCTCTGGGACCCCCAACAGTACAGTGTGCCCTCCAGCAATTCTCAACAGCTTCCCAGAGCTACAGATCCTACAGAATGCAGGGTTTTATTCTCACCTCTGTGTACCTGAAATCAGTCCAATGGTGCAGGGGGACCTGGCAGCTCCAGCTGAAAGGAGTTATAGAAAAACAGAATCATTGAGGTGGGAAAAGACCTCCAAGATCATCAACCTTCAACCAAATGTCACCATGCCCATTAAACCATATTGTCAAGTGCCACTGCTACTGGTTTCTTTAAACACCCCCAGGGATATGGACTCCACTTTCCTGGACAGCCCATTCCAATTCTTCACTCTCTCACTGAATAAATTTTTCCTAATATCTAAGCTGAACATCCCCTGGTACACCTTGAGGCCATTTCCTCTGGTCCTGTCCCTGGTTTCCTGAGAGAAAAGACCAACTCCCACCTTGCCACAACCTTTCAGGTAGTTGTAGAGAGGAATAAGGTCTCCCCTGAGCCTTCTTTTCTTGGTACTAAACAACTGTGCCCTCAGCCTTATGCTGCAAGTGAGGGCAGCTTTACCTGGGGCTTGCTCACACTTGGGGAGGGAGAGCAGAGCTGCTCTCTTGCCACAGTGCAGTCCCCTCCCTGGTGTCACCAGTGACTGGGACACCTGGTCACTTCTGCCCTCAGCTACACCCTGCAGAAGAGGAGGACTGACACTTCTTTTGACTGCCAGTGTGCCTTCAGACTCCTGGGTATTACCATTTAGCTGGCTCTTGAACACAGCACTAAGTGCCATCATTACTGCCTGAACTGAAGGGGAAATCCTCTCCTCCATCTTCTAGAGATCACATCTGCACTACAGGAGACAGGAGAGAGAAAAATGAGGAGAGAATATCCCCATGAATTTGATTTCTGTTCTATCTCCAAGATAAGAGCTGGTGCTGTATGAGTTATGGGGGAGCACAGCAGGGAAGAAAGCATGCATACCCTGAAATTCAGTTTAAAGACACTGCCACAGAAATGATAGTATTTTATTGACACTGGAGTTCTGTCCTGGTTTCATTTTTCTTTTACTTTGGGAAGTTGCTCTTGCATATTGGAAAGTGAGCATGGTGTGAACATTTGCTTTCTTGCCCTCCCAGTACATGAAGATTTCTCACATCTCTTCCTTTCTGGAAAACATTTTACAGCAGGAGTGCTGTAGCATGGCAAGCCTCTTCCCAAGAGGCACAGTTCTCCTTTGTTAGAATACGTGCTAGGTATTTTTTCCAAGGGTAGTGAATGGAACGTAACCTACAACATCTGCTAATGGCTGGAAACCTACTGTGCCTCTGAATTAGATTCTTATGACAGACAAGATGTGCCTGCCAGGAAAGAGGCTCTTAAAATGGTCCAACTATTATTTTTTTTAATTTGCAGAGGTAGCATACACAGTTCTTCTGTTAATATGTTTCTGGAAAGAAGTGAGACAGGAACAGAGAGGATGAAAGCACAGGGAAAGGGGTGCTCATGACTATTTCAGTATCTGCTTTCACTGTCACACCCTAGCAGGATCTACAACAAGGATCTGCCTGTACAGCAAGGCATCTGCTAAAAGGCAGCTCAGTCCCTGGCCCTTGGATACCTCTATCTCCTTTGGTGGGCACAGAATACTGAATTTCTCTGCTCAGTCTTCAAGGTTACTCCCAATTTTCAAACCCATTCAATCAGCAAAGTAGAAAATTGTCCAATTGAAATAGAAGCCCAGGCTTCTAGGACCCCCCCCCGCAATCAGCTTTGGTTTATAGTGCAGGCAGAAGATTGTTTTGCTTTGAAAATTTTTATAGTCCCATTTTTTATGCTGCAAGAATTATATACTTGGGAGTTTTTGCAAAAAAACCCCTCCATAAACCCCCCAGAAAACATGAATTCTAAACAATATAGAGCCTCATAACATGCATATTGTGCAGTGCATTTTTGAGGAAGGCAGTAGAATTTGCTGAGATTTTAAAAAAACAACAAAACAAACAACAAACACCAAAAAACCCCACAGAAACAACATTCCTCCCTGCCCGTCCACAAACAAATAAGTTCCTAAAGCTTGATACCCATACCCCCATCAACTTCAGTCATAAATAAAAACTGAGGGACAGATAAAACCATTACAAAAAAAATTATCCACATTCCAAAAATTTTAGCATGAGAGATAACTAGATGCCCTACACTTTGATACTATGGATTTAAGACTGATTTTCTAGGAATTTTCTATCTTTAATTTAGAGAAACTCTCAGAGTCATGCACTACTTCAAATCTTCCTGATTTTTCAGCATTATCCCCCCCAGGCTCAATCCTCTCTGGTAGAGATGCTTGTGCCAAGGTGTAGCAATCAGATGTTCTGCAAATACGAAGAGATGGATCCTGTGCTCATTTTCATTCCCAGCTCCCCAGTTTGTACCAGCAGAAGTGTGTCTGCAATTTCCACTAGTTCCATTAATTTAGATTTCTTAATAAGCAGAAGATAAGGCATATAAATTAAGTATTTGAAACTATGCGTTCCAAAGTTTGATTTTTTTCAGCTGAAGTAAGCATTTCCATGCACAGCTGTTTGGCCTCCAAACATCTTAATTAAAACCTTTTGGGAGGATAATAACATTTGCCATTCAATCAAGCTTTGGAGAATTTTACAGCTGATACCAAATGTTATATGATAAACTTGGAGCTGAGTTTCAAAGCATCACAGTCAGTAATGACAATTAGAGACAGAGTTATCTAAAAGTCTCAAGCAATAAGTTTCTCTTGCACTCATTACTGAGGAGGAAATATTTTTATAAACCAGTGTGGGACTTTTTGTAGTGTCAGTATAAAAGCTAATTCATGTGCAGTCTAGCTGAAATTTAGTGAGACCTGGCCATTAAACTCTGCATGAGCAAGTCTATGCACCTGCTATGGAAAACTTTTTTTTAAATTGCATTCTGAAATCAATCAAACCTTACTACCTTTAAAACAAACACAAACCAACCAGCCAACACCAAGAAAATGCCCCTAGCACACCAACCAACCAACAACCAACCCCCAAACCTCCCAAAATCCACTGCCAACCACCCCCACCCACCCCAGAAAAAAGAAAAAAATCTCCAAAAAAACCCTAAAGAGAATAACCAACCAGAGGGTAGTTTAAAAAGAAACTCAAGCTGTCTGCTATGCCCAGATAACATAACAATTCCAGGACAAAATCCTCCATTAGGATGCTTACTTTACAATACACCCTGAAAAAATGAAACAACCTGTTAATCATTTTACTATTTACATTACACCTATCAAAGCTTTTTAAAACTCAAACACCATAAAGCTTAAGAGGTGAACCAGGAAAATTAAAACTTTGTTTTCAAAATGTTCTTTGAGAGCCTGCAGGCTCTGGGATATCTGTTTCAAAGGGCAGCACCTCCCAGAGACGGTCTCACCACCTTCACGCAGCCCCCATTAGAGGGGGAAGTAAAGGATCACCCAGCAGGGCTGACCCACTGTAACACAGACCTTGATAAATAACCTCCTGCTGTGCACAGAAGGATGACTGAATTCCCTGTATGTTGCCTTTCCCTATGTCAAAGCAAAGCTAAAAGGAACATTACAGAGGTTTTTGGATTCTTTGAAATCCCTCTGCACCAGGCTGGTGCTGCAGAAGTCTCCTAACTCCTGGGCTGGTGTCTCAGTTGTAACCCCACCACTGAGGGGGTTTATTTGTTTGGTTTTGGGGTTTTTATTTTTTTTTTTTTTTTTTTTTTAATCC